>ML286888.1:112105-227026 GCA_005239495.1 Nicotiana undulata | reverse complement strand
AATCTCACTTTTGTTTGAAGACTTTTTTCCCCCCCCCCCCCCCCCAGCCCCTCCCGAGGACATGACCTTACTCTCACATCGTTCACTATCATCACTATAAGCAAAAGGGTATTAGGTAAACACTTCTTAAAAAATACTTTTATGCACAAGGTATAATATAAAGATTATATTTGATTAACTTCTTAGGTCTAAGTGTGGGGAAATATTTGCATTTAAAAAAGGACATCACACATAAAAAATTGAATGGCATTTGAAATGGACCCAAAAAGGGGTGAAACCAGCTAGTATAATTTTTAGTATACATATGTACAACTCTTTAAGCGAGCCCGAAAAAAGAAGTTTATGAAAGTTAGACCCGTTTGGCCATAGATTTTGTCAAAATATATTTGGGATTACTTTGGCAAACACATGTTTGTTAATAAAATTTATTTATATTTTGGCAAATACCCAAAACTCAAAACCTGCTCATGGCTGGTTTTGGCCCAAAATATCACTTTTATATTTTTTTTTAAAAATTGCCCAAAACTTTTGTATTAAATAAAAGAGTCCACCATTTATTATTTGGTAACAATGTTGCTTCGTCTTTTCGGTCATCTGATAGCGTATTATGTTGTTCATTATAAAAATAGTAATTTTGTACCAAATTTATTTATGTTCGACTATGGTTTACGATAATATAATTAATACTATTGATAAAGGTAATGTTGGGTATTTGCTATATTGATAAACAATAGTAGTTTTGCCCCTCTACTATTGTTTATTGGTTGCTTGTGCTACCCGTTACACTTTTCGGCCATTCTTGTCCGTGCCGTTAATGAAGTTTGAAAAAATACCCCTATCCCTAACGTTTTGACACTGTGGCAGCTGAACACATCAATTTTATCCAAGTTAGCTTCCATGTCATCGATCCCACCAAATTAAAACCCCACAACACCCATTTCATTCCCGTCTCCCACGAATTAGGGCTCAGACGACCCCAATCCTTTTCATGAGTCTTCAATGTCGCAAGGAAGTTGTTCTTCCCAAATTAGGTGTCGTTTTGGCATCTTTGCAAATCACTTCACTTCAACGGCTCCATTAAACCCTGGAAGGCGATTTTCTAAATGTCTGATGCCTAAGGTTAGTGATTGTGTAAAAAAAGCTCTAAATTATTATTTGTTTGCTCTAAATTATAGTTTAATAATAACGATCTTAGTTTCTTCTCTGGTTTTTTTGTCTTCGGCAGAATCGTTCTTGTGGTTATTTTGAATGGGAAGATGAGATCTCGTTGAACAATGATTTGGTTACAACTAAAGATGTAACATTGTCTTGGGAAACGATTAAAAATGATAGGGATAAATTGAAAGAAGAATTAATTTCCATGGAGGCTCTACACAAAGCTGAAGATGAAAAATTAATGAAATTGGAAGAGAAGGTTTTGAAGACGAGGATGATGTTTATGATCTCATGGGAACTTTTTGTTGGATTTGTTGCGGCGTCGATAATGAAGTGAATGTTGGTGAATCTTGTTGATGACGCTAATGAGTATGTTTTGTTGTCAGTTGTATTCTCGTTTGAAATTGGAAGAGAAGGTGTTATTTATGTTGTTTTGAACCGTTTACATTAGAGCTTGTAATCTTAGTTAATGTAATTTCAATATATTAGTTGTCAAAAATTAGTTAATGTAATTCCAATATATGAGCTTGTAACCGTTTACATTAGAGTTTATATTAGTTAATGTAATCTTAGAATGTGTCAGTTCTTTTGTGATGAACCTGCTATATTATTAGTTGATGTTATGGGTTGATGAACATAGCAGTTACGCTAGAAAATATGGACAGTTTCACAACACCATTTTGGTCCAAAGTCGGGACAGTTTCACAACATCCAGTTAGTTCAGAATCTGGACAGTTTCACAATACTATTTTGGTCCAAAATCTGGACAGTTTCACAACACCAGTTATGTCAAAATCTGGACAGTTTCACAACACCATTTTGGTCCAAACTCTGGACAGTTTCACAAAACAATTTTTAAACAAAATATGGACAGTTTCACAAATTGTATGTGTTTAAGGGCTTGGACAACATCTATAACTCATAAAGGAACACTTAAATCATTCATTATCCTAATAGTTGGACAATGAATAACAATGAAAGGAACATTTAAATTCATAAACTCCCATTTCATTCATCACAAGGGGATGTCACATTACCACCCCAAAAACTTACACACACAAGTGACAACATGAAATCATGTTTCCCCAACTAAACATTCAACTACCTTAAACCCCAAACAAAGGGATGTCACATTGTCACTCCAAAAACTTACACAACTAGGTGATAACATGACATCCGAGTGAACAGGTCACTAACTAAACAACCACACAAGTTTAACAAGTTTACTTGGCTAATAGTAATTACATCACAACCAAAAATATACAACCATATTAGAGTTTAGTAGATCCACATTCCAGAACACCAAATTTCTTTAAGTCTGCTTCTTCCCATTACCCTTCTTTGATTTCAACTTGGCCAATCTTTGCTTGTTAAGATGGTTACCAGTAATAGCATTTTTCCCTTCCATTGCAGCTTCTTTGGTGAGAATGGTAGGTTTGATGGCTCACTCCCCACGAACATCACCAACAAATCTGATTGCCCTTGTTCCAATTGTTGTACTTTGTAGTTGCCTCAATTGTAGTCTAGTCTTTGCCTCAGAGATACTTCTTGGCCTTATAGATATTTCATGCTCAAGGTCAAAGTCTAGGTAGTCGAAGTCTGGAAAGGCACTGCAGCTTGGTTCTTTCCTCTGCACTGAAGGGGTTGGCATGAACAACAAGTTGCTAGATTGACTTGTTTGAGTAGGCTGACCTTGCTGAGGGGCTGGCAAAGGAATTTCCTCATCAGTGGCTTCTTGTGGCACTGGTGCAGGAGAGGGAGATCTGGGTTGTTCATCATCATCTTCATCAAGTAAAGTTCTCTTCCTCTTTGTTTGCTTTCCCTTCTTCTTTCCTCCAATAGGCTGTTTTCCTTTAGAATGTTGTTAGTAAGACAGAAAATTTTGATTAGATGGTGAAACATAAAGAATGATAGAAAAAGTTATGGTATTGATTACCTTTGCACACCCTCTAGCATTGTGTCCAGGTTCACCATAATTGTTACATGTCATTACCATCCCTTTCCTTGACTGAGACCATTGCCCTTGCCTATTAATTTCCTCATTTTTTTATCTTGTCCTCTTAACCTTTGGTCTCCCAGTCATCTTTACCAAAGAAGGTGGATCCATGTATTGTGAAGAGTCAATTTTCTAGAACTTTTCTCCTCTTACTGGTTGTAACTTATGTGAATAAGTTTGGAGATAAGTCTCTTTGGTAAGGTACCAATGAATCTGACTTAGAGGGTCCACTTTCTTGTGCAATAATGCACAGATTGCATGAGGACATGGAATGCCACAAAGATCCCATGCCCTGCAGGTACATTTCTTTAACCTCAGATTCACAATGTACCTGTCACTACTTTCAGTCACCTCATATCCATTGTTTGCACTGCCATTAACATGACACTTCAGTGCAATCCTCATGAATTGGTTGTACAGCTCCATGGTTTTAGGACTGTACTCATTTCCCCATGTCATCACCTCAACTTCACGTTCATTAATCATATTCATCACCTTGATTCTAATATCCTCAAGCATCTTAATGATTGGCGTGTGCCTTGCTTTCAAGATCCATGCATTGAATGACTTAGTCAAGTTGTTGTCTGCAGACTGGTTCTTGCGAACAATATCAAAGAATGCCCTACTTCAACATTTTGGTGGATACTTCAATAAATGCTTGACAACTTTCTTTCCTTCATCATCTACTTGACTCATATTCTTTATCTGATCGTTGAATTCCTCTTCATAAGTACTCCATGCAGCCCAGAATATTTTGAACTCACCAGAACCCCATCTCTTACACCAATTTGCTTATATATGTCTTACACAAAATCTGAAGTGCGACTCTGGAAGAACAGTTTGGATTGAGTCAATCAAACCCTAAAAATATCAGTAAATATCGTGAGATAACATTACAAAGAAACTAACAAAACATCTGAAAATAACAATACAAATAAACAATACATACCTTATGCATATCTGATATAAATGTGACCCCTTCACCCATTTTGAGGTATAGTGGAGTCTATAGGTGACCTAAGAACCATTTCCAAGTAAGTTTTATTTCTTTGTCAACAATAGCCCAAGCCAATGGATAAAAATGATTGGCAGAATCTTGACCAACATCCAACAATAGCTGACCTTTAGTCTTCCCTTTCAAAAATGTTCCATCCAATCCAATGAAAGGTCTCAAACTACTCTTAAACCCAGACTTCATTGCTTGAAAACGAATATACATCCTTAAAAACCTCAGTTTGCCTTCTTCAAGAGCATCTTTTGATAAGTTAATTATCACATCACTCCCAGGATTGCTAAGTTTCAATTCATTGGCATAGGCAACAAGCTTATTATATTCATCTGTAAAACTACCTTCAAGATTCACTAATATTATATTCGCTCCTCTTTTGTAAAAAAAAGTTGCTCCAATTCATCAGAACTTAATTCAGGAAAATCAGAATCATTTTCCTCACTATCATTATCACTACAATCAGTGGCAACCTCAACTTCTATTATGTGTGACTCACTGTGAGTGACTATATTAGGTACATCAATTGTTGGTTCACACTCTTATACAACAAACAAATTAATAACATTACACTATTCACTAACAAAGTCCAATAGAGTCCTAATCCTAATATCCCCATCTATTTCATAATATCTACCAGCATGACCCTTTACTATTAATTGCTGCACCCCTATATACCCAAACTTGGTATCAAATTCATCAACTAAATCATCATAAGAGAGCAAGTCAGAGTCAAAACCTTCATTGATATGCACATACTTCTCTTTATATATCGGACGTGGCTTACTAGTCCATTCCCCACCATGATGAAAAACTAACTCAACTAGCACCATCTATAAAAGGCTGCAAAGTAACCACAAATAAAGTTATTACAGCCTACCATAGTAAATGCATAAAGAAGTAACAAAGACAAAGGTACACAAATAATAAATAAACATGTAAGGAAAATCTTGAATAAACAAAACGGTTTGATAAATAAAGGGAATAAGGAAAAGGTACAGAGGTAGATGAATAAAGAAACAAAATTGAATGAGGTATTGTGATAAAGAAACGGACACAGACATGCATATGGGGGACCGCATAATAAAGTATCAAACTTAGAGTCCCACCTTAATAAAACAAGGACAAAACATATATGTAAGAGACCCACATGAGCATCATCTTCAAAGTAAATGCAGGTGAAATAGGGGACCAAATAACAACAAGTCAGCTATTAACAAATAGCTCAAATCCTTTTTCAGTTAAAAAACCCTAACCGACCTAAACAAGAGAAAGTTCTTCTAAATAAGTACCAAATATCATCAATTCCACCAATATACACTAACCGACC
This sequence comes from Nicotiana undulata, assembly GCA_005239495.1. Taxonomy (NCBI): domain Eukaryota; kingdom Viridiplantae; phylum Streptophyta; class Magnoliopsida; order Solanales; family Solanaceae; genus Nicotiana; species Nicotiana undulata. Next base: position 221,539 of record ML286888.1, on the reverse strand, counting down.
AATAAAATCAGACAAATAATTAGGGTATAAAGGTGAAAGTCACATGCAAACACAAACAACGACAAAAATACAGTCAAAGAAAAACCCTAAACGACAAATCATATATCCGAGACAAGAAAAACCCTAAACCACGACGCATAATCTAAAAACCCTAACTTTAACATAAAAGAAATGTGAACCCTAAGACAAAAATGTTCATTTATAAACAACAAGCATATGAAACTAGTAGAAAAGTTTAGATTTTAGGGGAAAATCTTACCTTGGACAGCATTAAACACTGAAAAAAGAGGATTTTCTTTTGAACCTTCCACACTCTTCTCTCTCGTTTCTATCGAACGGATGCAGACCAAATGACCCTCTTTGTTAATTTGGACGTGTCTATCTTCTTTATTTAGTAGGCAAACGGGTCACGGGTCACGGGTCACGGGTCATGGGTGGGAGACGAGAATGACATGGGTGTTGTAGGGTTTTAATTTGGTGGGACCGATGACATGACAGCTGACTTGGAAAATTGATGTGGTCAGCTGCCACAATGTCAAAACGTTAGGGTTAGGGTATTGTTTCAAACTTCATTGACGGCAGGAACGAGAATGACTGAAAAGTGTAACGGTGGCACAAGTAACCAATAAACAATAGTAGAGGAGCAATTTTGACCCTTTTCTCTTTTTCTTTTTTTAAGAAAAAGGAGAAATATGTTTTGAAAACTTATGTCTAAGCACATTTTCATCATCAAACCAAACTTCACCCAAATCAGATTTTTCAAAACAAATCTATGGCGAAGCTTAAATAATGTCTTGAAAAAAGTTATACAAAAGTTGAAATACACAATTATTTCATCTTGAAAGAATATTTTAATTGTAGTCCAAATTATAATTCTAAAATATTTTGGTCAAACTTCAACATGGTAAATTTCATCGATTCGTGCTAACTACGAGTAAATAATAAGCTAATGAAATTCTGATCCATCCCTCTATCCAAAGTTCCAAACACAAAGGGAATATAATTAACTGCGCTTTTACTTGGTATACTCAAATTTTTTATAGTAATTGTTAAATTTTGGAACTATAATTTGCTATACTATTTGAGGCTATTGATAGCTGTCATCTCTAGAATTAGGAAGAGCTATAATTTACTCATGTTGGTTTAAGTCTAACTTTAGAATCAATTAGTACCTGTTTAGCTTACTCGTCAAATTTCTTGAGCCGAGGGTTTATCGGAAATAACTTCTTTATCTTTTAAAGGTAGGGGTAAGGTCTACGTACACACTGCCAGGGGCGGGAAGGTGTTCACCCGAACCCCCTTCGCTGAAAAATTATATTGTATATGTGAGGTAAAATCTCTCTTTTACTTTTATATATTATATTTTGAATCCCCTTGACACAAAAACATAACTTAGTGGTCAAGGGGGTTTAAAACTTTTGTAAGATCAGACCCTATTTATGAAAATACACTGAGTTCGTTTTTATTGTTGTTGTTAGCTTATTCGTCAAATCTTTTAGCAAGATTGAATTAACATTAACTAAAAGTGCTGCTCTGACCAGACTACTTAACAGAGATCCTTAACCAATTGAGGGTTTAACGTGAATTAGGTTCTAATATAGTGCAATAAACAAATTTATAGTCGTCTCACCCCTAAGTTTCGTCATATTATTTTACCTATGTAATGATCCAGTCTGTCGTAACTTATAATTTGCATTATAATTATTGTATTTGATTTGTTATAGATTGATTATACCGTTATTGATGTGTTATAGTTGATAGACTTGAAATCGGGATGGTGATAGTGAGAGTTTAGTCACTCAGTCCTTAAAAATAGCCTTGAAGTTAGAAAAGTCAACTGAGAGTTGACTTTTTGGTAAACGACCCCGGAATGCAGATTTTATGGCTCGGATAGCTTCGTTAGGTAATTTGGGACTTAGGAGTGTGTTCAGAATAATTTGATGATAAAAATCTGCACTTGGTAGATTTGGAGCATCCGGAAGTTGATTCGAAAGGCAAACGCATTGCGAAGTAATTTCGGGCTAGTTTGAGGTAAGTAATATCTTTAAATCTTGTCCTGAGGGTATGAAACCCGGACTATGCACCCTTTCACGGGTTTTGGAATGCAAAAGTTGAAAGTTTGGAGATATATTCCTTACTTAGGCGACTATTGAGTTGCGAAACGACTTTTTAAAGCTTATTTCCAATGGTACTATATATACTTGATATGCTTTGGGCTGTAAGCTATGTTTGGGGCCTAGTGCCGACTTGTTTACCCCTTGGGGGTTGTGTTTACTATATTTTCCTCACGGATATGTTATGATTTTACACTCAGTCTTTTCCTGATAAATTGTTTTGACACTCAGAGTATTTTGATACTATTTGTTGAAAAAATGAAACACTGTTTTGGGTCGAGAACCCGGTATGTTATGGCCTAAGGGCAAATCTAGAGTGTTTGACTGAGGGAGGCTTTCAGGCCTGTGAGGATATGAGGGAGGCTTTCAGGCCTATATTGTGAGAGGCTTTCAGGCCTATATTGTGAGAGGCTTTCAGGCCTATGTTGTTATAGCGCTTGGGATGTAGGAGCCCCTCCGGAGTCTGTACACACCCCCAGTGAGCGCATGTACCTATTGAGTGATGATTATTGCCCGCGGGGCTGATACTGAGTGATTATGAGGATGCTTGATGGGCAATCGTTATGAGAAATGATTTTGGCCCGATGGGCAGATTTATGATGATTTTATTGAGTTTTCGAACTATGATTTACTTCGTTTTCCAACTGGTTTTTACTGAGAATTTTACTGAGATATACTGATATTATACTTGTTTCAAAGGACTTCTGGAAACTGACTTTTGAACTCAGTAGTTGATGAACACTATCTGGTGACTTGGTGTTTTACTGGCTTTTTGTGAATTGGCGTATCTGTACTGTGTGTTTTATAATTATCAGACTGTGATTTATTTTCATTACTACTGAGTTGGCGTACTCATAAAGACTCCCTGTGCCTTTGTGCACAGATCCAGGTACCGATTTGGAGCAGTAGCCGTTTCTGATTGTTTGCAGCAGCTCACGGGATTTCGAGGTAGCTGTCCAGCGTCCACAGCTTCTCCATTTCCCTTCCTTGATTAGTATTAGAAATTGATTCATAGACATTTATTATGACATTAGCAGAGTTAGATTTATTTCTTTTTAGATGCTCATGATCATTGACTCCAGTCTTGGGGATTTTTGTTTAGACTATTATTGGGGCGCTAAAACTTAAATAATTTATTTTTATTGTTATGCTTGTTGTTTATCATTGAATTGTGAACTATTATAAAAGAACCAATGCGTAGTAAAGTGATGGTTGGCTAGTCTAGTTCCACGATAGGCACCATCACGGCCTATTAGGATTGGGATCGTGACAACCTCCTACCTAAGTTTTGTCACATGCTGAGTTATTTGACATTGCTTTAGTAATTATATTGTTTTATTAACAAATAGAATGTTCAAGAATGCAAATTTATATATTGAATACTTCATGCGTTCCATAATAAGTGATATTTAGCAATTGGTACCTATTTTAAAAAAATACTAACTCCTAAAATAAATAGGTATTTTGACTAAATTATACATAATTAAATCTTGCATATAGTTAACTTGACACATGAGATACGTAAATAAGGACAAATTTCAAACATACAGGTTAAATCCTTTTTGATTATGTAAAAGGTCACTTAATTTGGACCAAAATAAAAAGGCAAAAAAGTCATTTATTATGGACGGTAGAGAGTATTCAACTTTATTATATTAAACTGTTATGAAACATTGGTATATGGTGGATGTCCACAACTCCTATAACACCCACTACTCTTCTCCATTATTCCCATAACTCCAACTACTCCAATACTTATGGTTGTAACTCTCATACCTCCGTAATCTCCCACATGATCTTCCTACATGATCTCAAATACTTAATGTCATGTTTATGACATCTTTTTGTATACCCCTATATAATACTATAAATAGAGGATGAGAAATGATATTGTATACACTTGAATACATGGAAGCAGTGGCGAAGCGAGAAATTTATCCAAGGGTGTTCAAGCTTGAAACAAGTGAAAAAAATTCTTCGACAAAGTATTCAATATATGTCATATACCTCTAAAATCTAATGTTTACCTATATATGCAGTGTAACCTTGTGATGATGTAGCTTCCCGCATGCATGGAAGAATAAGAATCTCTCCTCTCTTTCTCTCTACATTCTTGTCTATTTGCATGTTTCATATTATTACTTTGAGCTACATTTCTTAATATAAAATAACATTTCAACTATTTCTTCTTTCATTTAATTATTTCTTATATAATAACTAAGTTGTATTCAATCATATGACGTAGAATAGACCAAGTAAGAGATCCACAAAGACAATTTTAAGCTGATCTCTATCAAGACGAATTCGTTGGTTTTTCTCAGAGTGAAACTTCACAGAAATTGTAATTAACACAACTACCTTCAAATTGAAATATTAAGTTAGTCAGTAGGTATTGATCACCAGAAATTTGGGGCAGATCAGCAAATATTAAACTGTACTATAGATCCCAAGGTTGTTTAGAGAAAAAAGGTGAAGTCATAAATTTCCAATTGGTTTGAAAAATCTGATTTGAGTGAAATTTGGTACAAAGATTGAAAATGTGTTTAGACATAAGATTTCAAAACCATACTTCAACTTTTTATAAAAAAACATGAAACATGACATATACCCACAAGTTATAAAAACTATCACAAATACAGTACATTTATATGACATTCATTATATTATTGCAAACCAGTCCTGAACATAAATAAATTTGGTACAAAATTATCATTTTTACAATGAACTATATAACACTATTGGATACTATTGGATAACTGAGAAGACGAAGCAACATTGTTAAAAATAATAAATTGTGTGCTCTTTTATAAAATACAAAAGATTGGGACAATTTTTAAAAAAATGTAACAGTGATGTTTTTAGCCAAAGAGCTGGTTTTGGGATTTTACCGAAATATAGATAAAATCTATGGTCAAACATGTATTTGCCACAAAATTCAAATATATTTTGGCAAAATCTATGGCCAGTACAAGAGTGGGTTGACAAAATTTTAGATTCACCAAGGAATAATCTTTATGCTGTAACTTAGGTATATTCCTTGATTCCAAACCCAAAAGGTACCAAAATATTAGGGGGGTTTCACTTTTAACCCGCACCAGAAACTATCTAAATTTGGTAGCCGAAAAAGTGTATAATTTATGTATATAACGTACAAAATGTATGTATATGTATATATATATATATATATATACAAAAAATATATATTTTTCGGCTATTATATTGAGAGCAGCTATACAATGTCATCTATATTTCGGAAAAGTCCAAACCTTCATTAACAACCAAAAGAAATAATCTCATATTCGTACACTCCATTCAACATACTCCTAATCTTCTCCACAGGGGGACAAAGGGGCTCAAGGGATAGGGTGTGGTTTGGAGTATGGGAAGGAGAGGTAGAGAATTGTCAAAAGACTAATATATACAAGTGGAAGAGTACTAGATTTGCATCCTCAAACGCCTGTGTTATATGAAGCTGCTAAACTGACCCCAAGCCCAGCAGTTTGAATTTCACAAAAAAAACGCGCACCTGCTACCAAATATAGGTACAAAACCTGTTTAACTAATCTTCAAGCTGTTGGAGTTTTCCTGCACAAAACAGAAAATAAAAGCATCAGGTTCCATTTTGTTTGAAATTTTGCACAGCTGCACACAACTAACATATTGAAAAGATCAGCTTCTATTTTTACTTTGGAACTCAATGCACATATCAGTTCATTTCGCGAATTGGATACAGAAAAAATTCCCAGCAATAGAAGTATAGATAAACAGATACTCTATATGTGCCAGAAAAGATGCATAATGTAAGCAAATAATGAACTTAAACCCCTGCAAGCTGTTTGTAAAACCATCTCACGGAAAAAGAAATAAAAAGGAGAAAAAGAAGAGAGAAGAGATAAGGTGGTCAGTGTAGAGTGCTCATACATTTTTGTCACTGATTATGTAAGACACAACCACAGTTATGTCGTCCAACTTCCCACCATAGTAACGGAAGCCAGCTTCTTGAGCTGCAGCAGAGAAAGGAGTTTGCCTGTTTTTGTCCAGTGCCCTTTGTCGAGCCAATGCGGCTATCTTCTGAGCTGTAACCTGAGGTGGTAAGCCAGCTCTCGTGGCATGCACCACGATTGCAGTTATATCGCTGTTATACAAATTGTCAAACAACCCATCGGTGCCAGCTATGATGACATCTCCTGGAGCAACTGGTATTTTATACACCTGCACCCGAGGCCAGCCATTCAGTTTAACAAAGAATTAGATCACCGAACAATTGGATGGGAGAAACCTATAGTAGACCAGTTGAAAGAAAATTAGAGTGACGATCGACTCATCATTCAACTTGAGGTATAAACGCACAACAGTACAGGTGAGAGGCCTGCAGGGTGTTGGACGCCACAAAATCTTAAATTATTCGAATTTAGCAAGAATAATATTACTCAGACCATTCAAAAGTCAAGTCATCTAACGAGCACGTGCCAAGAATCTAAACAAGGGAGAGAGTGACAGCACCAAGGTAAGTTGATTAAAAAAGAACGAAAACGTTCCAAAGCCTCTCGAGATTCAGCTCAACAAGGAAATGAATAACCATATGGATTCAAATGAAAAACAGGTTATTCTATCATCATCTGATCACTATTTATCATTATCCAATCCCAGCTCCCGTTTATACTTTTGCTTATTAATGAAAAGATCTCTTTACTTGTACCATCTCGAAATCTCGCATTTCTTGATAAGGTTATTCTATTGATGGGATTTGGTAAGAGATCAAGATTCTCTGGTCAGGCTCAGGCTGACAGCTTATAATGGCAAAAGCAGCTTAACAAAGGCTTTCCAATTTCAATCTATCTGAGCTTTAACTTATTTATTCAGACTTCAGAGACTTTAGAAAAACAGAACCTCTACCGCGTGTTATATAAGATTACAAGAAGACCACTTATAAACATACCTCCCCAGAGCTTGGTAAGTCACCAGCACTACCACTCTCTAGCTGAAATGTAAAATTGAAATCATGCTGCTGCACGGGGGATCTGAAAACAGTACATCCATCTCTAACCACCAGGAATCCGCTATCTCCTAAATTAATGGCATGGAGACCCTGAGAAGAGAGGAAAAGGATAACTTTAACATGAGTAGAGATATAAGCTTCTATATAGCCTCACATCTTTTTAATTTCAGTTTCCCGTTTTAGTCACAAAGCAATTATTTCTGCGCACATGTATACAATGGCTAAAGAGGCCTAAAATTCTTTTGTCTGGAAAAAATTTCATCATACCCGCAGTCTCATAGTACAAGTAACCAATTAAAAAAAGGTTTACTCCCATACCTCAACTCCATCAAGCTACGCATGTGTCCCAAAATGACGCTTTTACTTTTATCTTTAGGCTGGCAGAAAGTGTTTTCCTTTAAAGGAAGGTTTCAATGCATGTTTTATAACTTACAAAGTTATGTGGGACCCATTAACACTTTCCTCAATACAACTTTTTCTTCTTCCTGTTTTTTAGAAACCCAAACACATTGTATGGATCCACATATTCCCCTAACGAAATAATAACTAACTCCACTCTCTAAGTATTCTCTTAATAATCTTGCCGTGCCGTGCCATTCTGAAGCACAATTATTAAATCTAAGAGCCCGTTTGGACATAAGAATTTTTTACTTTTTTCGAAATCAGTGCTTCGTCATAAAATTTCCAATTTTCACGATGAATTTTTTAATTTTGCGAAAATTTGAAAAACTCCAAAAAACTATTTTTCAAAATTCATTCAGATCACTCACAAAAATTCAAAACAACCCAAAATATATTCATGTCCAAACACAACTCTAATTTTTAAATATCATTTTCACTTGAAAAAAAAAAATCACTTTCTTTTTGAAATTTTACAATTCTTATGTCCAAACGCCCACTAAATTAGGACACAGGAATTTTTTCACTCTCCTTAAGTTCATATGGTGCGCAGAATGGAAGATACAAATTTACATATATACCTCATCTTTAAGGGCAATAATACAGGCAGTTGAGGAACCTTTGGCCTTCGTGCGTGTATAAGCTTTCTCCAGGACCCTGGCTGGATCTACTGAACCTTTTGGTTCCTCGCGAATTGCACTTACTGAGTTTGACATGAGTTCTCGAGCGTATTGCCCAGCATCAACACCAACATCAGCCCATCCACCAACACCATCAGCTACGCCAATTGCTTGTTCATCGATGCAAATAAAATGAGCGTCCTCGCCACCTTTTTCTTCTTTATCGGGATGAGGCAGGTAACATGATCCTGAATTAAGCTTCAGGTTTCGATCAATATGGATATTTCTGAAATGTGTCAAAAGAAATATATGATTTAGGAAAAAAGAACATGAGGGTTTAATTTTGAAGTTAGAATGACACTGAATTGAGTAGTCTTACATAGTACATATAGTTAATTACTAAGTAGATATTCTTAGAACTCCAAAGTAAGCAGCACCTCAAATTTAGGGACACTCTCATTTAGTGATAGTTCTGTGGTGCTGCTTATGAATTAGTTGTACGCAGCAACACATTAAAGACACCTATTTATTCTCCAACGGAAGTGGTAGAGATTGAAATTAGCCTAAGGAAAGGCAACGAGATGTGCAGGTTTCGAGCTATTTGCCCTTTTCTGCAAAATTTTAAATTTGAGAAACTTCAGGATGAAACCTTAAACCCCACCTGAACTCACCTACTGACTTGCTAATCAAAATACTTGGGTCATCCAGAATGAGAGAAATACAAGACACTGTTTGAAGGGGTAAATCGTGATTTTCTACATTTGAGGGTTAGTATATTGTTTCTAGTTTCTTTGTTGGTGCAACCATGAGGTCCCTTTTTTGTATAGAAAATTGGATGTTCTTTTGCAGAGAACCATATTTGATTGTAGGTCCTCTACATTTCGGTACTGCTTGTATACATGAGTTTATCCACACACTGATGAAATTATTTACCTTAAAAAGATAAGAAGAAGGAGAAGCAAGGAACTTGTCAGGCATAGCTTCCAACTATAATCTGGGCGAGCTAGTAGCCCGGCTACTAGGTTAGTGTTCGGTGAACCCAGTAGCTCTCTGCTCAAGCAGGTGTATTTGTGTTAAAAAATCATTTAATATATACAAATATTAAATTTAGAACCCAATTACTAATACTTAAATTCGTTGTTCTAAAATCCAGAACCTATAACGTTGAAACTCTGGCCCGCCCGCTTGTTGTCTCATCTCTAGTAATTGAAAACCCAAAGGGATGCATAATTAGCTTATCTATTGGACTTAACTTAAACATGTTAAATTCAAAGAACACCTCCATTTCCAATTTCAGCTAGTGAGAACCAGATGCTACTAACGAAAATGACACTGCTATCAAGTTATAAAACCATAAGGCGGCCATCATAAGCCTAGTTCCGTATATCAGCTCAACAATGTGCAATCTTAGAAATCATAATGGAGTAGGTGAATGTGAAACGAGAAGAGGCGGTAGTTATAAATTTCTCCAGATCCAGCAAATTTTCTAGAAGTTGATTAGCTGTTACTCTTTTTAGATAGAGTATGTTATGTTATTTGATATCCCAAATACTTAATTATTTATTTTCAGTAATAAAACATATATTATATTTTATTTATTTAAATTCTTAATATTAGCTCATACCAAATTTTAAAAATTCGATTATAATCATATTTTTTCGAATAAAAATTCTTTCGTCTACTTGTATGAAAATCAAATGAGTGGGAAATAATTTTGTATATTTCAAAGTATTTTAGTATATAAGAGTTTCAACTAAATCAAAACATAAAAAATGTTACTCCATCATCTTTCAAGGACATCGTAAGTCCTCTCTCTTTAATCAATTCCAGCAGGAAACTTCAAATCATGTGCACCCCGGACTTTCCTATTGATTGGGCTTTGGTCTTAGATGCACATCATGGATCCGAATCCTACAGGAAAAAAAGCTTGATATTTAAGTGGAAGGCTAGAGATGCAGCCTATTATCGGCAGAGTTTCGAACCGTGCAACCAATCCTCGGGGATTTCTCAGTTATGACAACAACTACGCCTCATACTCGGCTACTGAAAGAAAAAAAAATCATCTTAAATGAATAACAGCAAAGTCGAGGAACATACTGTTCAGGAGAATTTGCTGAACTTGCAGGGTGTACCTCACGCAGAGAGTTATCAAAGGACACATCCGGAGCAGCGCCAGCAGAGATACATGCCGCTGAAGAACTATGAAAACCCTTGAATCCAAATCCTTCATAAACATTTGAATTGCCCTTGCTCTTTACAGCATTGTATGTGAAATAACCATAGACAACAAAGTTGTTGGGCTGATTGTTATTCCTCAAACTCATGCTGGCTTTTTGAGAATTGTCGAAATTTCTATTGCTATACAAAGTAGTCGGACTATTTACTGAAAAGCAAGGTATGAGATGCCTTGAAGTCATTTTACTCGAGGAACAGCCAACAGAAGTTCTTGAACCACAAATGGCCATAGGAGCTTTATGAGAGTCAGTCTCTAAAGAAACTTGAGTAGGCTCAGATAATAGGCGATCAATGTGATAGCTACAGACCTGAAATGCAGGCCCTGAGACAGATGGTATAGACAATGCACGAGGAATAGCACCAACCACTGAAAAATTCTTCCTCTGATTAACTATATTCAAATTTGCCTGTGCAGCCGCTAAAGTTCCAGGCCGTACAATCACATGCAGGTCAGACAATCTTGCAGATGGCACAGAACAGAAGAACTTCCCGAACAACAATCTCTCTTCTGCAACCAAAATCTCCACCAAATCTTGGAGCCTACTTTCTTGCCCAGATATGGATTTCTGGATTCCCTGCCTCACTGCACCACCTACTCTAAAAAGATAATTACTCTGCATATTGGCTTATCAACCACAGAACACAAGAAATATCATTACTCCCAGTACATCTATTAACAAGCATACATTTGGTCTTCACTTGACAACTCAGATGCCTGCTGAACACGGGAACCAACATTAGGAGGAACAAGATCATAGAGAACATAGTACAACAACAAACCCAGTTTGATCCCAATATTTGGGGTCTGGGGAGGGTAGTCTGTACGCAGACCATAGTAGAGTGTAGAAAATATATAGGTAATATATAGTAAAATCCACCATACATGTCAACCAATTGCTGCTTACTATACTAACTAAATCGACAAAAAACTCAAAAGTTCCCTACTAAACGCTCAGTATGAGCACATCTTTCTCAGCCTTGAAAGTTAGGTTTACCCAGCACTCATACTTGTGAACTGTCCTGACGCCGACACCACGGTTAGAAGGGAGACCCGATGCACTAATCTCCCCCTATGCGTTGGGAGAGGAAGGTCTAGACCACGTCCAGTCAGTGGCGGAGACACATGCACCAAAGGGATGTCAACCAACACTCCTTCGCCGGAAAATACATTGTATAACTCGGTATTTTTTAAAAAAAATATGTATATACACTAATAATGACACCCAGTGACTTTTTGGTGAGTTTTTTTCTTTATATTTTGACTCCCCTTAATGAAAATCATGGCTCCGCCATTGCGTCTAGTTTTATGTACGCAACCTCACCTTGCATTCATACAAGAGGTTGTCTCCGCAGCTTGACTCATGACCTCATGGCGATGCAACTTTTATCCTTGTGCCAAGGGGCCCCGACACCGCGATTACAAAGGAATAGTTATAAACAAAAAACTCAAGTAGAAACTAGTACATTATTTGCACCAAAAAAAACTACTAGTACATTATTAAGTTACTTGATTAGAAGGCTAGAACCCGGAAAAGAGGAAAAGCAAATTCAAGGCAATCTCAAGTCTCAACCTTAATAAAGCCAGTAAAACACAATATACTACATCCCTAAGCAAATCAAACACGTCATACAATTATCCTTTCAAAAGCCACAAACATCAAGAACCACAAATTTATAAAAAGAAATAAAAAAGATCAAAGCATAAAATATGAAACCTCATATAAAACTCCAAATGGACACCCACAACAAAGTAAAAAAAAAAAAAAAGAAGGGGCTTTAAAAATCGCACCTTTACAGATAACAAAAGCCAAGAATCGACAAGCTAGCAAAATCACAACAACTCAGTACTCAGCCTTTTCTCTTATCTCCTTGAAGTTGGCTGTTGGGTTAGCTCAAACGGAAAAATCCAGAAACTTCCTGTCCCATGAAGAAATTTTTAGGCTTCGATTGATTTTCCCACCAAGAAAACAAAACCCTATTGTTATCACCACAGAAAAGTTTTCACTTTCCAATCCAATTTGAGATTTGAGAATCCTTTTACTTGTCATTAATGGTGACCAATAAAATACGAATAAAATGGCAAGAAAAAAGAAGTGTGTTGTGACGAACTTAGTGCTCGCACATTCCCGGAATGTGCTATTTGATGCCCAGACAGTTGTTATATGCGTAAGGGTGTTTTGGTCATTTCCAACATAATAAGTACAAAATTGGAGATCTTACGTTAGCATATTATTACCTCTTTTTCATATTAAATGAGGTACTTTACTTTTTAGTCTGTTTTAAAATAAATGGCATATTTTTAAATTTAGAAATAATTTAACTTTAAACTCTTTATTTTACTCATTTTATCCTTAGTGAAAAGTTTTTATAACCACGCAAAAGTCACGACCCCATAAAACTTTACTCCTTAAACTTTTAAGATCATAAATTTCAAAAATCTTTTTTTTTTTAAATTACGTACCGAGTCAAACTAACTCATTTAATATAAAACAGAGGGAGTATATTAATTACTCTATTATTCTGTAGATGGAGTTTGACGGGTGAATGGATAATGGTGCCGACTTAAGGCGTGTTTGGTCCCATTATATGGGACTACGTAAATTTGTGAATCATGCCTTTCCTTTTCTTTTTTTTTTTACTTTTTTTTTTGTGGTATACGTATCATGCCAATTCATGCTTCGTTTGGTAGAACATCTTTTTCGGGGGAATTTATAAGATTTAAAAAAAAATCACTATTTCACTTAAGTTAAAGTCAAAATATTCGTTTTTGAGACGACATAATAGTGAAGAGAGATCATAATTTGATCTAAATATGAAAAAACATGGTGCAAACTGGCTTAAGAGTCAAATGTGTTTTTAAGGGAAAATTAATTTTAAATGGTGACTTAGCACACCGAATTTATATGTCAACTGACGACTCTGAAAAAATTTCTTTTAAACAAATATTTTCGTCACTTTCAATTTTGAAAACCTTTCGAGCTTTACAAATCTTTTTATTCTATTTAAAGGAGTTCAGATTAAAAAAAAAAGGTTGTGACATTTATGTTTGATCCAAACCAATTTTTTATGTTTGGTAGTCCTAATTTAATTTTCAAGTTTGAGCAATTATTTATTAAGCCAAAACATAATGTTATTATGAAATCCCACGTCTAATCAAGAGAAATAACAAGTGTATGTACCTAATTCTGAATTCTGGTCCCATGGATGGGTTTATTGTGGTTGGTTGTCCTAACCAAATTTTATGCTTGGTATTCCTAACTTTCAGTTTAAGCAACTACTGATTAAGTCAAACTAAATGTTATGTTGTTATAATATCTAGTTGCTCTAACAAACTTCGGATGGTTCTAGGCAGAGTTACGTAGAGAAATTATAATTTGAAACTTGATTTACTTTTTTCTTGTTTTTCATTAGATGTCCGGTACCCGCATTGGAACCCGATTATATCTGTATTCATGACGAATAGCGTTTCATTCGGGGAAAGCGCTCCCTACCAAGGACTTTTCTATACACAGAGTTCGAACCCGAGGTCTCTAATTAATGGAAGAGCAGTCTCATCCACTACACAACATCCTTTGATGATAAGTTGATAGTACTTTTTACAGCTTTACTACTAGTGAACTTAATGTTAATAGCACAAAATTTTTGAACTTTGCTTTTACTATATTATATCGTTTTTTCTCACGCAGCAATAGAGGAATTGAGAAAGCTTAACTTTAAACCAATGACTAACATTATGGGTGTATATAGGTCGGGTTGGTTCGAATTTTCTAATTACCAAATCAAATTAATTGTAACAGGTAAAATTAAATACCAAACCAAATCAATAAAAATCGGATTTTTTAATCTCGATTTTTCTCGGGTTTTCGGGTTTTTTTCTTCATAAAGTCTTCATAGCACAAAATGTAAAATTTGGGCTCCACATATTTTTTTTAATCCTAGTAAGACAGAACTATATAAGGTGTTTTCAATAAAATAACATAAATATGAGTAGGCGTGTGCATTCGAATCGATTTATCGATTATTTGTTATCGATTTATCGATTTCAATTTCGATTTCGAAATTTTTTTTATCGAGTTATCGATTTCAATTTCGATTTTGTCCACTACGCTTATCGATAAATCGATAAGATATACTAAAAAGACGATTATACCCTTATTCTATATACCCTTCCTTTACCCTACCCTTATTAAGTTATTATTTCCTAATTTCCCAATTCCCTCCCACCGGCGCCTACCCTTCCTTTACCCTACCCTTAATTTTCTTTTCCTTTCCTCTTCACTCTTCAGTCTTCCCAGAGACCCAGACGGCCAGACCCCCACCCAGTTCACGACTTCACGCCGACGCCGACTTCCTACCCAACCCAGTCGCCGACGCCGCTTCTCCCCCTACCCTCCTCCTCAGTCTTCACGAGTCACGAAGAACTGAAGAAGACAAAATTCATTTCACGCCGCTTCTGCCCCTACTCGCTTCTTCCGCTTCACGCCGACGACTTCTGCTTCAGTTCAGGCGCCCTCGAGGTACATCTTCTATTTATGTGTATTTTGAACTTTTGTTTCTTTTTCTTGATTAATAATAATGACTGCGCTGCCTTTTTTTTGTTGTTGTAAAATCCAAGTTCTAAATTGGTTATTTGTTCTTCACTCTTATAATGCTTCACTCTGCCATTTTCCTAGGTATTATAAGTCAAGAATGCTCTTATTTGAATTGAATTTTTTCTTGGTAGCTATGATACATTACACTCAAAAGAGTGGTAACTTGTTTTAAGACAGTGGAATATGGAGCTAGGGACAATATCCACCAAGTCAAACAGTATATGATACAGGTTCAAATTATATTCAAGAATGTGTTTGTGCTCAATCTATATATATTCTTTTCTACATTACAACGTATACGTAGGCAAAAAGATGTCGTATGACTAGTTGTAATTTGAACAGAAGAAAATGATTCTATCATGTTCATTTGCTTAGACATTTGCGAATAAACGATATGTTTTGGCGTCAAGACTAATTTGTCTGACTGCAGCAACAACAGTTATGACACCTAAGACTGAAAAAACAAGGGCTATTGCCATGTTTAACCTGAAAATAGGTCTTCTCTTTTATGGTTTGAATGTCAAGTTGTAGAAGATAACAGGCAACACAAAGTCAAGGGGCAAGAAACCAAATGCTCCAATCACTGCATTTATATCTCCGAAAAATGGAAGCATTGCTGCTATTATAGTCGTTACACTTTAGTTTCCTTTCATGAAATCATAGATTATTCCTAATTGCTACTTTTTACTTTGATATGTAGATTCAAGAGCGAGGAGTGCTGACTTCGTCTTGCTTTGGTTCATTCAACTCGTTTAAGACTGTAAGTTACATTCTTCATTCACTTCACATGGCTGAAAATGATAAAATTGATAAAGTTGATAAAGTGGTTGATGAAAGTAGAGGTTCCGAATCTACTGCTGCAACTACTCAGTCGACAGTTACAAAATAAAGGAAAAAACGATCTCGAGCATGGGATTTTTTTGAAAAAAAAGTTGATGCTAAAGGAAATAATAAATATGTATGTAGATTTTGTGGACAAGAATATTTTGTGACAAAAAGCAAAAGTACGACACAAATGAATAGTCATGTCGATAAATGTCCAAAGAATCCTTATACAGTTGAAAAAGGTCAAAAACTATTACCATATCAATCATTACCGGGGGTAATAAAGGTGATCTTATTCCATGGAAATTTGATCAAGAAGAGTGTAGAATGGCTTTGTGTCGTATGGTGATTGTTGATGAACTTCCATTTAGTTTTGTTGAGAAGGAAGGCTTTATAAACTTTTATGAAAGTGGCAACACCTTGTTTTCATATTCCTTCCCGTACTACTGTTACACGGGATTGTTTTGCTCTTAATAATGTGGAAATAAATAAATTAATGAAGTTTCTTAAAGGAACAAGTCAAAGAGTAAGTCTTACCACTGATACATTGACTTCTATTCAAAAAATTAACTATATGTGAATCACAGCCCATTGGATTGATAGTGAATGAATTATGCATAAAAAAATTATTAACTTTTCTCCAATTACTAGTCATAAAGGTGAAGATATGGCAAGGTGTATTATTGATTATTTGCGTGAGTGGGGTTTGCAAAAGATTTTCACTGTCACAGTTGACAATGCTAGTTTAAATGATGTGACCGTGGAGAAGTTGTCTGACAAATTAGATGATTGGGGAACCAATTCTATGAATGGTCAACACCTTCACATGAGATGCATGGCACATATTGTAAATCTTATTGTGAAAGATGGTTTAAAAGAGTCAGTTATTTCTATTGCTCGTGTTAGATGTGTAGTCAGATACATTAGACAGTCTCCTGCTAGGTTGAGGAAGTTTCAGGAATGTTGTGAAAGTGAAAATATTGTCAAGAAGTCTTTATGCTTAGATGTTCCTACAAGGTGGAATTCCACCTACTTGATGTTGAGCAGGGCTATTGAATATGAGCGTGCAATTAAAGAATATTCTGATCGTGATACCGGCTTGTCACGTTATCTTATGTTTGATGCCATTTCAGATGGAAAGCCTGTAGGTATTCTTACAAGAACTGATTGGGATGAGGTAAAGAGAATTGCACAATTTCTTGAAATATTTTATAATCTCACTTTGAAGGTGTCCGGGTCACTTTATGTAACATCGAATGCCCATTTTATTGAAATTGGTCAAGTTGATGTTTACTTAAATCGATTAATAACAACTGAAGATGAACTTTTGAGTGAGATGGCATTAAGTATGTGGAAAAAATTTGAGAAGTATTGGGGTGAACCAAAAAAAATAAACAAAATGATTTTCATTGCTTGTGTTTTGGATCATCGCTACAAGTTTACTACTGTTAGTTTTGTACTTAAGAAGATGTTTGGAGATGATAAAGGGACACTTATTGAAAAAGAGGTTCATACTTATATGAGTTTATTGTTTAATGAGTATGTCTCTAAGTCGGTTCCAAAAGATACTGGCGGTAAAGTTTCTACCTCTTTGCCAAGCTCTTCACTCAGCACAATGGAAACTTCAACTGGTTTAGGTGCACTCTTAGATGAAATAAGGAAACATAAAGCTGCAAGTGGAGGTGTAGATTCTAAAACAGAATTGGAAAAGTATCTTGCAGAAGATCCTGAAAATGAAAGACCGAACTTTGATATCTTGGCTTGGTGGAAGGTGAACTCACCTAGATTTCCTATTCTTGGTAAGATGGCTCGAGATGTGCTTGCTATTCCTATTTCAAGTGTGGCATCTGAAAGTGCATTTAGTACCGGAGGGCGTATTCTTGACCAATTTAGGAGTTCATTAACTCCTAAATTAGTTGAAACTCTAGTGTGCCTTCAAGATTGGCTTCGAAGTGAATCGCTTCCTGTAAATGTTGAGGAAGATTTAGATTTTCTCGAGACACTCGAGGAAGGTATTTATATTTTAATTAATTTTATTGTATTGCTTAAGATAGTTAAATAATATATTAATTTCTTGACTTGTTAATATATATTCTTATTAGATTTTACTAATCTTGAAAAAGAAGCTTCCACCGACGATGTTTGCTAGAGTTTGTTAGCTGCTATGTAAGTTCTCCATTTTAAATAATATACTTGTAAAAGAATGTGATGTATTACAAAGTTCTTAATATTGTTCTTAATTTCTTTCAGGTTTAAAGCTTGGTAGAAACTATTTTTCCACTGCATCAGTCGCTGGCTCAAAACCCGTCAAGTGTGTCCATTAGGTAGCTATCAACTTTGTCTTTGGCACTGTTTAGTTGTCTTGTTAACTGTATCATAATTGTTGGAACTCTTTTCCTCATTTAAGATAATAGTGAGTGGAAATTTCAGAAGTATGGTCACTAGAGGATTCAATTATTCAATAAAACAGTGTAGGAATGTCGTTAAATGTAGTCTGCTTTGTAATTGTTTGATTTGTTTCTGGTCATTTCTCTTCTCTAGAGTTGGTGTTGAATCTCATATATTGTGTAAAAGTTGCTTTGCTTTGGTGTTGCTTTGAGGTGTAACAATTATTATGATATTGCTCTGTCTTTTTGGATTTTTGTACATCAGCTCGTGACTTAGCTGGAAATGCCACCGTATAAGTATGTGGTTACAACGAATGGACTTCGAACTTTGTATTTACCATTTATCCATGTAATTGATCCGAACAGGTCTCCTTTTGGTTTACCATTTACCATTTATATCTCTTCCTATCAAAAAATGTGTTTATCCTAGTATAGGTTTGTTTCTCTTAGCAGTTAGCATTAGTTCTCTGTATTACTCTGTGATGCAGTAGTATTATACTGTATTTTAATTTGAGATGTTAGTGGTATTTTAAAAACCTTATATTCTTGCTAATTTCTTCTAAGATGAGACTTTATTTGCAAGATTATTTAGTATTATTTGTCTGTTTTAGTTATTGTTTCATGTTTGATTTTGAAAATCATGGGCGCACGAAATGGCTTCATGCATCTGCACGTCATTTTAAGCTTTGTCGACAAGGCAGTTTTACATTTGGGGTTAATCACTTGTGCGCTTTTAGTTTTGGATTGATTGCCCCTGTATATATCCAGAATTTTTTTATTGGTGTAATCGATAACCGAATCGATAAGCCCCAAAAATCGATAAATCGAAATCGAAAAAATCGAAACCTTATTGAAACGATAATCATATATACAAATCGATAATCGAGAAGTAATTATCGATAAGGGTCAGAATCGAATCGATAAATCGAATACACACCCTTAAATATGAGATGAGTCATGGCATTGTACTAAAATATTCAACAATAAAGATAATATAATCGCATAAAATAATATTATTAATAAGACATAATATAAACAAACATAATTTAAAATTATGACTAATAAGTACTATTATTTACATGACTAACCACTAAAAGAAAAATAAGTTATACATTTTATCTAAACAATGGGAAAACTAAAAAATAGATATTCAACACTATTTTCATTCATAGTACAATCGAATTGAATGTATTTAATTAGCATTAGTATTGATTTGATTTTGGTTTAAGATTTATTTGAGTTATTAACATTTATGTACTATAAAACTTATTGGAGCATCAAAAAATTATAAGCCCAAGCTTGAAATAATACGTTAAAAGATAAAACTATGAAAAAGTTTAAGAATTTTTTGTAAACTACACTCTATCACAAATATTTTATGCATTAAATATATTTAAAACTTCTATACATATAATGTCGGGTTTGTTTGGTTCGGTTTGACTTGTTTTAGTTAAAACCAAACCAAACCAAATATGGTCGGGTATTTTTTTTCAACACCAAATCATAGTCGGGTTTTTTTTCTCGGTTTGACTTGGATTATCGGGTTGGTGCGGTTTGTCAGTTTCATTTGTACACCCCTAACTAACATACCATTAAAATTCCAGCTCCTAAAATTATAAGTCTTACATAAATGATTAAATTTATTGTTTTACGTGCCTTTTTGCTCCGGTTGATACTTGCTGGTTTGATAAATTCTTTGTGTCATGTGATCTTAGAACGTTTTTATGTTTATATTTATGAGTATTTTAATTAAGAATATTACGGTCCTTTATCTCTTATTTTTTCTTTCTCTTCCTTCTTTCTTTCTTTCTTTCCTCTTCTTCTTACCTTATTGCTATTATTTGGTACACTACTTATCTTTTATCTCTCCATTTTCCTTTCTCTTCCTTCTTTCTTTCTTTCTTGCTTTCCCCTTCTTCTTACCCTTCCTGAGTCAAGTGTCTATTAGAAACATCCTCTATACCTGCATAAGGTAGGGGTAAGGTATTTGTACAGACTACCCTCCACAGACCCCACATGTTGGGAACATGCTGGGTTTGTTGTTGTAGTGCTTTAATTAAGAATATTACAAAGGTCTATGGCTTTATGCACTAGTTAATATTGAAATCGAACAAACGGAAGTTACAATACCGAATAAATCGAAACCGAAAGGAGAAAAACCGAACCATACAGGATAAAATTAGGTACCGTATTGATATAGCATTTTAAGACATCGAATACCGAACCGCAATGTCTAAATACCGTACCGTACGGACCGACGAACACCTCTAGTGTGATACACATATTATTTTTTCAACGTTCATCTTCTACTTCGAATTTTCAATTTAAACCACCTCAAAACTCTACCAAAGCATCCCAAAATTAGATTCAAACTCCTTAAGATATATCCAATCTGTTCCAACAACATCCCTAAAAAAAGCAAAAATTTGACATTTATTTGACTACAAATAGCTAATTGGCTCATTTTTGTACTATGGGCTGACATAACTGGTATTTTCTCTATAATTTGAGTTGAGTCTTTTCGGCCTCTGGATTTGTCCATTTGGGGACTAAACGTGCTTCCATTTACTGGTAAAAAAAAACATGAACATAAAATAACAAAATTATTTTTTATGACATGAATAATGCAGAATGAACGATTCATATAATTGATCCAACTTGAAACTTAATTGATCATCATTTATGGACTATAACTGTTCACACAGGGAAGATAGTATCCTGTCAAAGTCTTGACTAATTGATTGAACTCGGTAGCTTCAGTAGACCCACAGATCAAGGAACAAATAGGGTGGGTGGACCTTATTAAGCACCACAGGACAATGGGCCCACTACAGGTTCGACATCTACTACAAATAGAGAATTCACTTCAAATAACCATGTCTCAGAATCCACTTCAAATAACCACGTCTCAGCTAGACAACGTGTGAAACAGCGGAGAGCTGACCTTTTTTGGATATAAGTTAAATCTTCCTAAAAAGGATGGGTGCACCATATTGAGGCTGTAAAGTTAGGCGCATAGTTGGAGCATGAACATATGAAGGTGACACAGCAAAAGAGAAATTCTGGACTATCATTGCTAGGATGATTTTGGCTTCAACCATGGCTAAGTTTTGCCCAACACAAATTCTTGGACCTAATGCAAAAGGAAAATATGAAGCCAAATGCTTTCGAGACTCAGCAAATCTCATAGGGTTGAATTCCAGTGCATCTTTTCCCCATATTTCAGTGTCATGATGTACAGCAGCTACTGACACATAAAATTGTGTATTTGCTGGAATTTCAAGGTTTCCCAACTTAATATCCTTACAAGTTCCTCTTGTTAATGCAACAATCGGCGGGTAAAGTCGCATTGTCTCATTGAGAATCATTGTCACCTGTTTGAATACACAAAATAAAAGAACAAACATGGGAAAAGTTTGCAATCCGTAACCAAGATTAGAAACTCTCATATAGTGCTATTACGAGAATAGAAATCAATCTCAAAAGTTATCTAATGACGTGAGGATTATCTAAGACGATGTAAAGAGATAACAATTGATTCCCGCAACTAATGTAGGACGCTTAACACACACCTCGACACACTTAAGATTGGTTTTGAGAGTATAAAATGGGTCCGATAATATTGAATAAATCGATAATAGAGATGAGTTTGACTCTGATACTATGTTAAGAAAAATGGACTTTAGGTTTAACTTAATATAAGAGCGGACTGATGTACAAGGTACCCCGCGTTCATGCAGGGTCCGGGAAAGGATCGCACCCCAAGGGGTGTGATGTAGACAACCTACACTAATGCAAGCATTAGTGCTTCTTCCACATCTCGAACCCGTGAACTATAGGTGATACGAAGACAACTTCACCCTTAACTTATAGGCCTAACTCAATATCAAAAATTAAATCACGGGAGTGAGTTGGCGAGATCATATAAAGAGGCGACACTAGTTCTATTCCCTCAACTAACATGGGACGCTTACAAATAGATAGAGAATATAGATAAGAGACTGAGAAAATTGAACTTACAATCTTGAAATCGATCAGATTCTCTGCATTTGGAAGGTTGTTACCGTTGCAAACTCGAAAAACTTCATCTCGAGCTTTATCTTGCCATTCTTGATGCAATGCCAGAAGAAGAAGTGCCCAAGTTAACAAGTTGGAAGCAGTTTCCTTCCCAGCAAAGTAAAATGTCTTACATTCATCGATGACTTCTTCCACCCCAAATCCATGTTCTACTTCACTTGCAGACATTAGCAAACTAAGAAGATTCTTAGAATTTTCTCTCCCTTTACTACCCTCAATCAGCTTCATTACTGACTTTCGAGTTTCCTTCTCTAGTTTCCATCTCATCATGTTATTTTCCGTGGGCAAAAACCTGTTTAGTAAGACATTTCGCACTCATAATTTAAAAAAAGGTGTCCGATGCACAACATCTCGCATTCACGTAGATCCAGAGAAGGCCGCACCCCATGTGGGTGTGATATAGGCAGTCTACCCTGATGCAAGCATCAATGGCTGATTCCACGGAGACAACTTTACCGTTGCTCCAACGCTCCCCTTCGCGCTCATAATTAGTTAGGAGTAAATTTTTTGTAAAGATAAACAAAGTTCAATAGCAAAGCTAATATGTACAAACCTAAATCCAGGAAGGTAGATGCTTCGGATTGCCTGCAGAGTAAGAGATATTTGTTGCTCTTGTGACTCAAATATGCGCTTCCCTTCTTCAAAACTACTCCCAAAAGCTGTTCTAGATATAACCTCAGCTGAGAGATCATTTAATTCTTTGAAGACTTCTATTTCAAATTCTTCCTTCTCTTCATTTTCTTTTTCCCATTTCTTCAACATTATGGTAACACTAGTCACAATGTCCGGCACCCAAGCCTAAAATTCAGTACTCCAACAAGCGAGAAGAACAAGTTATAGTTATACAAACTAAAAATAATATAATAATCGTTCAACCAATCGCTTAAATAAAAAACATGCGGTGAATTTATAATAATTGTATAATAATTTATATTTATATAATATGTATATAACCGTGTATAGTCAATATATAATTATGTGTACGAGCTAGAAAAAATAAACTGTGAATTCGCTGGCTCTTTGTGTAGTAAAAATAGCACGGGCTAGCTAGTTTTCGGCTGGTAATTGAAATATAGCCAACGCTTGCAAAGTCATTGAAAATAGTCATATTTTGCTGCAACACGAAAAGATATAATATACTGGAGATTAGTGTACTTAAGTATGAACTTATTATGCACGGAGAACCTGCTAGTAAAGACCACTGGACAAATGAATAAGCAAGGATATAAATAGGGAAGAAGAGAAAAAAGTAAGGAGCGGGGGGGGGGGGGGGGGGGGGGGGGGGGGGGGGGAATTTCTTCTTTCGAAAGGAGAAGAGAATAGAGGGGAATCTCTAACAAAACTAAGAGAGGGGATTTCAGTAGCTGATAAAGAATGATTTCACAGATAATTCAACGTGGATAGACCACACATGTAAGCTTATCGTTCATTATTTGATATCTGTTTATAGCCGGAAAGACGAGTGAAAACTCAATCTTGCACGATTATTGTGAGTCACTTCATTCAGATCTAAAGTTAATTATGTTTGCCTAGGATTAACCTTCTATTTCTTTCATAAAAGTGTTTATTACATTTTTGGTAAAACAAAAAATTCGAACTCCAGTATATTATACTGGAATTTTTGCCGAATTTTGAACAGTATTTTTGTTCAGATTTATCTTTACATGAAAAGTGACTAAACTTCGATTATTTTTTAAACTGTAGCTATTTTTCAATTAATACATGTAAATCTGGATATTTTTTAATTTCACCTCTTTGTGTAAAGATCCTTTTTTATTTGAAAAAATTAAAAGGGATTGTTACACAAATAGCCAGCCAAATTCAATATTTACTTTTCTAGCCAATATATATATATTGGCTACATTTTAGCTTAAGAGATTAGGTGAGCGACTATTTGGATTAATTAACGGGCTTTTTAGTAAGAGAGATGGATCACCTTAACAATCTCTATGTTGAAGGCCTGGTTTGCAATCCTCCTATGTAAAGCCCATTGTTCACCTCGTAAACCAACAAGCCCTTGTCCAAATAGCTGCTTAGTTAATGGATCAAACCCAATCTTATCCACAGCTTTATTCATAAAAAGCCCTTTAATCATATCCGGGTCGGCAATAGCTAATCGGGGCTTCGACCCAAACCAGAACAAAAATGTCTTCCCATATTTGGCTGACCAGTTGTAGTAATGAGGAGCAATCCGATGCAACACGTTGTGATTAAACGGAATCGATTTCGATTCGGCTTTACTTATCTGCCGTTTGATTTCCTCTGAGTTTCCGTAAATCAGACGGTAGGTAGGACCTCCAATTCCTTGTTTCCTAAAGTGATTTCCGAACTTATATGGAATGTAAATCACTGAGTAAATGAACTTGAAAAGGAAAGTCAGAAGTAGTAGCAGAATCATAAGAACTGTGAGATACATAGTAAAATAAGCTCAGTTTTGGGTGCTATTGCCTATTAGTGAAGATGAGAATAAATTTAGGAAATCATCATTATATAAAATAAATTAATATTAAAAGCTGCAGGCGGAAGAGATTAAACAAAATGGATAAGTTAGTGGGCGTTTGGACATACGAATTCTAAAATTTCGGAAAAAAAGTGAGGAAAAACAAAATTTAAGTGAACTGGTATTTGAAAACTAGAGTCATGTTTGGATATGAATATAATTTTGGGTTATTTTTTATGTTTTATGAGTAATCTGACTGAAAATTTAAAAAATAATATTTTGGAGTTTTTCAAATTTTCGAAAAATGAAAAAAAAAATGAAAATTTTCTTATATCCAAACGGCCTCTTAGTGTCAGAATTAGTAAACTAACTTACATGATTGAGGTATCTTTTTGTCCAATTATTTTTGGGATCAAATAGAATGGAAATTTTTAATAGTGTTTTCATCAAATTAATTCAGTTAATTGAACAAGTCAAAAATTAAAGAACAAATGCAAATCATGTGATAATCACTGCAGGTGGTAAAATATTCAATCAAGAGTGCTACATTCGATGTCATGCTCATCTGGCAATCCAATTTAAAATACTAAGAAAAAAGTTGCAAGTTATAGTTCCATTAGTTCAATGGTAAACCTCTATGTAATAGCCCCATTTATTTTGATATTTTTTAGGATGTTATAATGAAGTGTTGTTATAGAGGATATAATATAATATAATATAAAATTAATTACGAAAAAAATATAATTTTATAATAAATAACTATAATATAAAAATATTGTTATAAAGAGGTCTGACGGTATAATGGTGTGCATTTTATGTTGTTGGTGGATCTAGTATGGCGACGAATATAAGCTCAACCCGATGAGACGTGGAATGGGAGAGCTCACCAGGGTTTCATTAATTGCAATTAATTCCTTTTCTAGCCTTTATATAAACATACAATCAGATTTATTTTAAAATATCTGTTGTGACTTGTTAAAAATATGTCCTCGCCTTAGTCAAGCTCGAGGTGAGCAACAATGGCGGTTAAAGGAGTATAGAGAATTTGCATGGTGAAGAGAGAGAAAAGAGAAGAATTAGAATGGGCCAACCGACCTTTCTTACATCTTTATATATACAAAAGTATGTTGACTAAGAATGAATAACAAAAAGGAATTTTTATATTCATATGTCATATACTAAACTATATTACCCTCAATACTTAAGGTTTGATATAATTACCTTTTATATCCTAATTACCAATTATATACATTTTAGGTGTTTTAATGGTATTAATTACACTCCTAATTTAGTGGTACCGTATATTTCCACTCCCCCACGTTTCTTTATCCAAATCCCACACCCTTACCGACGTATCACCCCACACCCACGATTTCCTCTTCAAACTCCCATTATTTCCTCTGCTAAAACTAGAGAAAAATTTGTAACCCCTACCATTAACGCCCAATATCAAGCTTTGTCTTCTACAACCAGTCAGAATTGAAGCCTATTCTTCAAAGTTTATACACTCATTTACCTTCAGCTTCAAATATTCTCAATGAAGAAGAACAAACATTCAAAGAATAGCCCTAAAAAGGCTAAAGAAGCAGATATTCCTTCTTTCGATTTGGGTGTATTATCACCACATTCACCGAAAAAGCATGAAAAATCTGCTCATGCAAGTGACGAGAAGAAGCATAATCTTTCCCCTCGTCAAGTTAGGGAAGAAGCTAGAACTAAACACAAATATTATTTTGATGCTGGAGAATCTTTGAGGCAAATCAAACCAGCGAAAAGGAAAGGAAAAGAAATAGTTTTTTATGATGATTTTGTAGAAGATGTACCTATCATTAAACCTGCAAAGAAAGCTAAAGTGTCTCCCTCTGCTAAAACTCCATAAAAGAAGAAAACTTCAAAAAAAGTCCCTACTATTAAATCTCCTAAAATGTTAAAAAACATCCATTGGTGAAGGTAAGAATTCAGTAATTTCTACGCTAGTTATTTCGTTTGTTTTAATTCTTAAAAATCTCCATAATTTGTGATTTTTCTGCTTTGTAGATTATTTGTCTTCATTTTGAAGATTAGTTGTAATTTTATAGATTTGTTTAAAATTGTAGATATATTGTAACAAATTGTAGTTATATTGTGTTTTAATTTTAAATTTATTATGTATTTATAGATATTCTGTATTACAAATGTAGATATGTTTTTTTTATAGATTTAAGCACTGTATTAATGAGAGATTATTTATTTTTTGTGCAGAATGGACATTTTTTTGCACCTAAAAATGTTGATTATGGGGTCCATAGGTTTTAGACATTATGTGACCCTAGTGTTCCTAGCCAAATTAAAAAGCTATTGTCTCAAAATGGTTTAAAGCTATACAAGAAGACATGCTTTGGTTGTTTACTGTCACTTTCCAGTTTATGTATGCAAAACAAAATTATTCATCTTCTTATGAAGTATGAATTGAATTCATCTGATGTTTCCTATTCTCAACTGAGTTAAAGGGTCAGAGGTTACATTTTGGATTGAGAGAGTTTGCGTTAATAACTAGTCGATGTTATACCGAGGTGACAGACTTTGGTTACACTACGAATTATGACAGTAAGATAATGAGGAGTTACTTTCCAAACAAGGTAAAAGTGGAGAAGACATACCTAAAACAGATTGTAACCAACAAAAGCTGGGTAAATGATGAGGATGCGGTAAAGTTATGTATTTATCTCATAGAATTCTTCATTTGTCCTTCAGACAAAGAACGTATTGGGTTGGTAGATCATTTTAGGTTTTATTTGGTGGACTCCGGACAGTATGAGACATACGTATGGGGTATTGAGTCTTACAGACAGTTGATTGAATTAGTTAGGCGCAGGCTAAATCCTTTCGTTCATTCTTATCTCATTCGAGGATTCCCACTAGCCATGCAAGTATGGTTATATGAGTGTTGCTCTACCGTCAACACTGATATAGCTACAAGGATTGTTAATTCAATCCCTCGCATACTTAACTGGTAAGCTAGTAAGGGTCAGATTTGGTTTGCTGCAATTGAAGATAGAATGATCAAACCTGAATGGATCAAGGTAAATGGTTTTTATTTATGATTATACAATTTACCTACAAAATATCTACGATTTGTATACATATTCTGCCTTAATCAAGCTAAAAAAAAATTCTCATTCAGTTCACCAACATAAATGAATCACCTGAAGAGCTTTCTGTGATGTCTTTGCCTGATAAAGTTGAGTACATAATTGAAGAAGTTGAACATATTTCTGAGGATCCTAAAGTTGATGCTCCTCTATTGGAACCCAAAGAATCAATTGGAAAAGAGGAAAAAAAGTCTATTCTTAAACATATTAGAAAATTAAAAAGAGGTCTTGAGAAGGTAACATGTGTGTCTTAAACAGATTTGTGA
This sequence comes from Nicotiana undulata, assembly GCA_005239495.1. Classification (NCBI taxonomy): domain Eukaryota; kingdom Viridiplantae; phylum Streptophyta; class Magnoliopsida; order Solanales; family Solanaceae; genus Nicotiana; species Nicotiana undulata. Next base: position 193,454 of record ML286888.1, on the reverse strand, counting down.
TGTATACTTAATATTGCATTTGTTATTTAATGTATGTTAAGCCATATTTTGAAGTTAACTCTCTATATTTTTAATATGTAGGTCGATTTAGAGCTTGCATATTTCAGGAAAGATGTATTTTAAGAACTAGGTAGACTTCGAGTGCTACTAAATGAGTCAGTCAAGGTTGTTTTGCAGGTGATAAACAATCGAAATGATCATGTTGATGCAAAGGTAATATTTGAATTTTATTCAGATAACAAAATTATTTATGTCACCTCTAAAATATATATCCTAATTAATATTAAACTTTCAGTTTGCTGGGAGTTCAACCAAAAATTCTGACCAACCAAAAGACAAGAACAATCAACAATTTCAGTTCACTAGTGGAGAACCAGTACATGCCAGCACCAGCAAAACATGTATCTACAAAATAACTCCACTTTATCTACAAATTATCTACAAGTTATTTTCAAAATATCTACAATGTATTTACATTATCTATACAATATATATATACAATTAAATACAATATATTTACACAGCTCTACAGATTTATGTAGATCTCTATAACACACCTACATATCTCCTAAAACTGTCAAGCCACTACTATCCAGTATAATTCAAAAAAATTAATGAAAAAACAGAACATGTTGAAGGAGCACTTGGTGAAGAAAATCATCCAACACGTGTTGATTTATATACCCATTTTGAAGGTGCAGTTGATGAAGAAAATGCAGGTATGAAATTGTATTCAAATATTTTTGCTTTATGTTTCAATATTTTTACCATTCTATTAAGCTAGATATACATGTTGTTACAGTGAAGGAAGATATGCATGCACAATCTCCAATTCACGGAGTCACAGTAGCAGTTCAAAGAGAACATCAGAATGAGGAAGATGTCAATGTAGGTGAAGAAGCAGAGTATGTGAATGTAGGTGATTCAGAAGACTCCAGAAGTGAGAAGAAAGAGGTTACACTTGATGATTTTGAGCTGCCTGATAACTTCTCCCAGTTGGTTAAGTTTGGCGAGCCTATACAAGATGAAACAACACCTGTGCATCAAGGTAGAACAAAGCAGCCTGGAAAGCATGCCCGATCACCATTTCTCCCTTTATACAGTTCTGGTGGCAGCTCCCATCTCTACAGACCTCGGTTGGGCCTCAAATTTTTCACCTCAAGCACCCATTTACTAGTGTTATTGGTCAAAATGTAGATCCCGAGTTAATGGATCAATTCAACAAGTGGTTATACCACGGTACCGACACGGTTTCAAAGAGGTTAGTTTACACAATTTGACACTTTGATTCCAGTATTCATCTTTTACATATCCACGTCATTCAACAATTTTATTTTAATCGCAATAAAGCTAGGGTCCTGATCGAGCAACTAGTAGTCCTATCTATCAGCCTCTCCAGACACAATATCTTGAGTACCTATGATGGTGACCACATCTGCTGGCATGAGATGTTTGGACATAGATTTCTATTTGTTTATATAGGAGGAAGACTCTGTATTCTATAAAGGACAACCAAATTAAGCCATTGTTTGATCTTGGAGCGGAAAAGGTTGACAAGAAGGAGTGGTTCTTTTCCTTGGCACACCCTGGACAAGTCCTCAATGTCTCGGTAAACTCTTACTCAGAATATGTAGTTAGTTTGTTGATTTTTTTTTATCTACAACTGTAACGACCCAGTCGGTCGTTCCGTAGAATTTGCTTTATTATTGATGTTATTTCCTTGTCATAGGTTGGTTATGTTGTTTATAATGTGTTAGAGTCGGTTGGCTCAGGTTCAGAATGGTTGTAGTGAGAATTGAGACACTTAGTCTCTAAAAATAGCTTTGTAGTTGGAAAAGTCAACTGAGAGTTGACTTATTGGTAAACGACCTTGGAATGTGTATTTTATGGTACGGATAGCTTCTTTAGGTGATTTTGAACTTAGGAGTGTGTTCGGAATATTTTTGTGATGTCCGGTGTAGAATTAGGCTTGAATTGGCGAAAGTTAGTTTTTGGCGATTTCCGATCGGCAGTGAAAAATAGGCTATTGGGGTCGGAATGGAATTCCGGAAGTTGGAATAGTTTCGTAATGTCTTTTTGGATATGTCTGCAAAATTTCAGGTCAATCGGATGTGTTTTGGATAGTTTCGGCATCGTTGGTGGAATTTAGTAAAATTTTAAAGTTCATAGGCTTGAATCCGAGGTGAATCTAGTGTTTTTGCGTTGTTTTTGGTGATTCGAAGGTTCGACTAAGTTTGTGTGATGTTATGGAATGTGTTGGTATGTTTTGGTTGAGGTCTCGAGGGTCTCGGGTGAGTTTCAGGTAGTTTCTGACCATTTCTAGGCCATTTCTAGTTGTTGGTTTGTGCTTCAGGGATGTACAGTGCGATAGCATTGATTTGGATGTGTTAGCATAGAGAAAATTTGGAAAAATCTAGTTGTTCTATGCGATCGCATAAGGCTTCCCGCGATCGCATAGAGTAAACTTTCTGTTGCATTGTCCCGACTTTGGAAGCTTATAACTCACAATCTATAAGGAATTTGAAGATGATTCAAAAATGAAAGTTGTAGCTCTTGATGTCTAGGTTTCAGAACGTTAAGCCACTTATAATTTTGAGTTTTGTACAAAATGTTATGATCATTATACTAAAGGCTATCCGGAAGAGATGGAGAAGGCTGTTGGAAAATTTGTTCTATGTGATCGCATAGAGGAGGCCGCGATCGCATAGGGTTAAATAAGGGCTGATAAATTTTGTTCATCGCGATCTTACAGTGTCCGGACCTGGGAAGTATAAATTAAAACCCTCTGCGACCATAACCCACTTTTCCACCATTTTGAACGGGTAGAAGCTTTTGAGGAGATTTTTAAGAGAGGAAATCATTGTTCTTCATTGAGGTAAGAATTTTGGACCCTAAAACTCAACTATATGTGATTAAGGATTGAATTATCATCGTTTAATTTATGAAAATCAGTAGAAAAAGATGGAATTAGGGCTTGAGATTATGAGACATTTAGGGGATGATTTGAGGGGTCAAACGAACTCCGACTTTAGAGTTCTTTATGTATACGAACTCGTGAGATGATGAAGAACAGTTTGGTATAAAAAAATTTGAGTCCGAGATGCGGGACTGGGGGTCGGGTTTTGGCTAATTTCGGGTTTTGTGCTAAAATTGGTATTTTTCGATTGGAATTCATTCCCTTAGCATAAATTGATGTGAAAAATCTGATCTTTATAGATTTGGAGCACTCGGAAGTTGATTCGAGAGGCAAGCGTGTTGCAGAGTAGCTTTTCGGGCAAGTTTGAGGTAAGTAATGTCTCACGAATTGGAAAATTGGAAAAATGTATCTTTTTAGGCAACTATTGAGTTGCGAAATCGCTTTTAAAGCATATGATTTATAGTATTACTGTGTTTTGATATACTTGGGTTGTAAGCCATGTTTGGGGCCTAGTGCCGATCTGTTTTAACCCCTTGGGGGCTATTTTACTGATATTCCTCACTTTGAAACTATGATTTTACACTCAGTATTTTTTGTAAAATTGTTGACACTCCTATTTGATGATATTACTATTTCTTGAAATGAAATACTATTTTGGGTCGAGAACCCCATTTTATTCATGGCCCGAGTGGCATGCTGAGAGTGTCTATTTTGGGCCAATGTTGTGAGGATGTTATGTTACTGAGTGCGAGTGCCGAATGATTAGTGATTGGGAGGCATGAGTGACAGTGAGGTTGCCCGCGGGGCTGATACTGAGTGATAGTGAGGTGCTGAGGGAAATTGTTACGAGTGATGATTATGGCCCGAGGGGCAGTTCTATGATGATATTTTACTGCGCTTTGACTATGATTCACTTCATTCTTTTTCAAACTGATATTACTGAGAGTTTTACTGAGAAATATTGGAAAGATATACTTGTTTGAAAGAATTTTATGGAAACTGATTTTCGAACTTATATATACTGTATTGAGATTTGATGTTTTACTGTTTTGTGGATTGGTGTATCTGTGTTGTGTGTTTCTTATTCTCAGACTGTGATTTATTTTCATTACTACTGAGTTGGCGTACTCATCATTACTCCCTGACCCCTGTGTGTAGATCAAGGTACTGGTTCGGAGCAGTAGTCGTCCGAGTTCGTTGTCATCAGCGTTTAGGATTTCGAGGTAGTTGTCCAGCGTCCGCAACTTCTCCATTTTCCTTCCTTATTTAGTATTAGTATTTTATTCTTAGACATTGTCCATGACATTAGCAGAGTTAGTTTATTTCTTAGATGCTCGTGATCGGTTGACTCCAGTCCTGGGGGATTAGTTTAGACTGCTGAATTATGTTATTAATGCTTACAGACTTAGAGAAATTTTATTTACTTATTATGTTGGTATTTAATGATTTTTGAGGAATTATATTAAAACAAATGTGTAGTTATGTGATGGTTGGCTAGCCTAGTTCCATGATAGGCGCTATCACGACCTGTTAGAATTTGGGGTCGTGACAACAACATTGTTATAGCACCATCTCCAGTATATGTAGTTATTTTGTAGATATATTAGAGATATTCTGTATAAATACTAAGTAACAATCTGAATTGTTGGTGTATTATAGATATTTTGTAGATATTGTAAATGAATGTATAATAACACAAAGAGTTGTACATATTTTGTATATATATTGTAGATACTTTGTAATCATGATGAAACACATATGAAATTGTAGTTTTTCTGTGGATATTCTGTAGATAATCTATAATACTAATTTAAAACAATTGTAATTGTAGTTATTTTGTAGTTTTGTTGTAGATAATTTATAATAATCTATAGAATAAATGCAATCTGTTTTTGTTGCAGCACATTGAATATAATGTATTACTTAAGGAAAAGAGGAAAGTATGGCCCCCACAACAAGACCAGGTTTACTACCACTGATTGTATGTTCAAGACTAGGATTGAATAAATTTATGATAAGTTCCACAATTCTCCTCAAGAAAGTTTGTTGTTGTCAAACCCCAGGACGTCGTAGCAGAATACATGTTAGGGTACAAATTACTCGCAAATGTTGCATGGGATCAAGTTGATTATGTGATCATGCCCGTCAACATTGTAGAAAAATTCCACTGGGTGTTGGTTGTGTTTGACATTGCAAACAGGGTACTTTATGCGTATGATTCTATGGTCTCTTCACGCAATCACCCTATTGTTGAATCTTGTGTCGACAAGTTTTTTGTTATTATCCCTTTGTACTTGTCATGCACCGGTTTTTATGAGAAGCGTAAAGACATAAACTTCAAGAATACAAAGACATACATTGAGAAAGGTGTTACCGACCCTCTTGACATTCAATGGATCGTCAGAGAGATGCCACATCAAAAAGAAAGATCACTGTAACAAAAATCTTCTTTCTTTCTATCAATTTAACATTTTTTTTTGTTAATTGTTTGGTAAATATTGACATTTTTTTGTAGCGACTGTGGTGTATTTGTTGCTGCCTTTGCAGAGTATGCTAGCCTTGGAGACTTATCAGTTCCAGCAGAAGACCTTTCAGATATTGACCAGCATCGTAGACGCTATGGAGCGCTACTGTGGGACTATGCTAGAAAGAAGCAGGAGTATGGTGCAATCAGCGAAAGTGAGGTGACATGCAGATTGGCAAGGAGAAAAGGTGCACCGGCTTTGAATGAGAAAACACGAGTCCATAGGAAGAAGAAGTAGTTGCAATGTTTTGTATGAAACATGTAGTAAAATTATTTAGTTGATGCTAGTTTAGAAAAAATATGGTAGACAAGTTTATGAACAATATTGTTGTGTTTTAATTGTAGCAGACTTACGCTACAATTATTTTAGCCTTTGTTTTTTTTTTGCTTATCCAGTATAGTAGTTCAAATGAAAACATTCTGTTGATTTTATATTCACTTGTTGAATGTAAACAGTACTTGATCTACATTATTTTAGCATATAAATCATTTCCAATTGAATTATTATCTAATTATTCTGTCAACTCCAAAATATGTAGTTACTTTGTAGTTTTTTTGTAGATAAAGTGTAAAAAATCATTAACAATACATTTTGTTGATTTTATATTCACTTATTGAATGTAAACAGTACTTGATCTATATTATTTTAGCATATAACTCCCTTCCAACTGAAATATAATCTAGTTATTATGTCAGCTCCAACAATTGTAGTTTTTTTGTAGATAAATTGTAAAAAAAATCATTAATAATACATTTTGTTGATTTTATATTCATTTGTTGAATGTAAACAGTACTTGATCTACATTATTTTAGTATATAACTCATTTCCAAATGATTTATAATCTAGCTATTCTGTCAACTCCAGATATTGTACCTTTTTTGTAGATAAATTACAAAAAATCATTAACAACTATGTAAAGGATGCTAGAGATAGTAAAAAAATTGTAGATTATATATATAGAAATCATTCATAAACCAATCAAGCTATGAAAGTATTAACTCAATACAGAAAAATGTTTTAACAAAAAAAAATCAAGTTAACTACATTAAGAGCTTAAAACACCTCAACGATTACACATCAAAAGTCTATTCTCCAGAACTCATCAAAAAAAATTATGAAAGATTCTGTTTACTACATAAAATTTTATTTCTTTTTGGGTGCATTCTTGCAAGATCTTTTGTTATGCCCTTCTCCTCCGCAGTTGCCACATGAAACCTTGTACTTCTTCGAATTTACTTCATCATATATTTTGTATCTTTCTTTTTGAGGTCTTCCTGGTTGTCTTTTCCCTCCTGAAAGTGGATTTACTACTTCTTCAGATATATGTTGTGGCACATTCCATTTGCTTTCATCAGGCAGGGGATTTACTGGTATTTCATAAGTACGCAATAGACTCTCCCTTGTGTAATACGACGAACAATAGTTTTCATAAGACTCATTCTTGTGCCTTAAAGCAACCAAAGCATGTGCACAAGGAAGTTCATCAAACTGGAATTGCCCATAACTACATCTCTTGTTTTCAATACAAACAATGTAGCGCTTCACACCATCTATCACAATATGGATATGATTTGTTGAAGCCCGCACCTACAATTACATTACAAACATAAAATAAAGTATCTACAATCAGAATACAAAATATCTACAAACTATCTACAAATTATCTACAGTGAATTTTAATATTTTATTTTGATGCAACAAATAAACAAATCTTACTCTAAGCTTCTGCGATAATGTTCTGTTGTCCTCCAATTCTTTGTTGAATTTTTTCCCAATGTGAAGGTACCCTTTGCTTTCAATAACTTTTTATTAGTCCACCGTTCAAGAAGAGTCCTCTTATACTCTAATAGTTCTACTATCGGCAACTCTCTTGCATCTTTTGTTACCACATTCAACGACTTTGCAATGTTTGATGTCATAGTCCAAGTTCTGTTCACCGTAGCATGTACTGACCATCTATGATAGCCAATATCATATAAGTGTGATTTAACACGCGGGTCTATCTCTTCAGTCTTTGCCATCCTTTCATTAAATTCATCAAGAGTGTATGATCGTGCTGCGACAACGTACAATTCGCTTAACTTTAGATGATCCTTCTTGAACTTTGCCCTTATATTTGTCCAAATATGCCACATGCAAGAATAATGTGGCATGCCGGGATAAACAATAGATGTTTCCTTCAAGATACTCTTATTCCGATACGAAACAACACACATATTTATGCATGTTTGAATTGCTCAAAAAACCACTTCCATGATGCGTCATTTTCTGAATCAACAACAGCATATGCCAATGGTAATATGGTACCTACATTATGTGTCAAAAAATAATTAATTGGCAGCTTGAAAAATGCTGAGAGAGACATATACATACAAACTACAATATATCTACAAAATATCGACAACTTATCTACACAAAACAGGCAAGTTACAATATATCTACAAAATATCTATATTTTTACCTGCTGCATCCATTGTACTAGCTGTTAGCATTATTCCCCTGTATGCTGACTTTAAGAAGGTCCCATCAACTACTACAACTGACCTACAATATTCCCAACCACTGATTGACGTACAAATCGCAATAAATGCATATAAGAAACAGTCACCTACGGTCTTCTTCAATTTAACTACAGACCCCGGATAAATCTTCTCCAGAATATAAATATAACTTGGCAATTTGCTGTAGGAGTCAGCAGGATGACCTCTCAAAAGCTCCAAAGCCTTTTCCTTTGCTCTCCAAGCTTGCATGTAGGTTAAGTTCACGCCGTGTTTAGACAACATGTCAGTTTGTATATCTTTTGGTGTGTAAATTGTATTAGGATTAGAATATTTTGAAATAACCATGCTACCAACTACCATGACAGTAGGTTTGCGTTGTATGAATGTATTGTCCATCAAAGAGCATGTGTGTTGGCTGTTGAATTTTCTGACCTTGAACATTGCAGAATCATTTATGCTAGTTGCCTTGAAGTGCCATGTACAATTTTCACCAACACATATCAGCCAGTAGCTGCAAAATAAATACAATTTAAACACTGGTTTAAAAATGTAGATTAAAAAAAAGATTGTTGTAGCACAAAAGATTATAGTAAACAATATATATACAAAATAACTACAAATTATCTACAATATTGATAAACATTATCTCAAGAAAAAACTGAAGAAGTAAAAATTTACAAATAAACTACAAAAAAAAAATGATCTTTGACCATTCATATGTTCATACCTTCTAGCACTAGATCTTTTCACCCTGAATTGGAACTTGTGCATGACAGAATAGTGCTTCATTGCGGTTGCAATTGTTTGCTTGTCTTGGTATACTTATCCTACTTCAATAATACTTGATGTACTTTCTGTTATTATTATACTGTCATATTCCTCTATCACGGGAGATGTTGGCATATCAATTAACTTTAGTTTTCCAGATGAACCTGCAAGAAAATAAAGATAAATACTGTTATGAATATTTTTTGTTGATATTTTGTAGTTAATTTGTAGAAAGATTGAAATTCTGTATTTCATATTGAGATTCAAATGATATGTAGTTTTCTTGTAGAATAATTGTAGAAATTTTGTAGATATTGTGAAAATCAATACTGATATATATATAGACTCTGACATGTAGTTTATTTGTAGAAAAATTATAGATAAATTGTAGGACAGTAATGTACAACCATAATTTGATAGTAAATGTAACAACACAAACCTGCAACTGTGTTCGCATTGGTGATACTCAATTCCATATTGAAATCGCGAACTGTTATATATAGCGGATATGATTCTAAGGTTTTTGTTTTCCTTTTTCGTCTCCATGTATACACGAACACCCATATCGTTCCTAATTTCCATTGGAGGACAATGCTAGTTGAGAATGTATTTGATTTCTATTATTTTTTCGGATGTATCGATCATTAGATGCTCTGTTATTGTAGAAATCAATAGACTATAACTCGCATCCTCACCGACTACAATTCCATCGACCTGAAATTCTCTATATCTCCCATAACTATCCCAATTCCCATTCAGTTGTAGCATAATTGAGATTTTTGACATAATTGCGTTTGTTGCAGAAGAATTGTAGCAAATTTAGTCGCTTTTGATTTGTGAAATCAGAAAAATGGTGAAACAAAGTGTATCGCAAAAAAGAGTCGTAAATTTAAATAGAAACAACCGAAAATTAATACAACGTGATTTGCGTTAAAAAAAATCTGGAAGAATCTTTAATACCCAATATTCGCGCGCCTAAATAAGGAAGCCTACATCTAGAATGATTCTGTTTTTAATGAATTGTCTATATTTTGTAGAAATACTATTAACATGACGGGTAATATACAAATTATGAACATTTTTCGTAATATAATTTGCTATATGGTATAAGAACGAAAATTTCCCCAACAAAAATAACCTCCTAACAAGTTAACTAACTAGCCACTTTTACATTGTGTTAATATTCTTATAGGTAGATCATATTGATTATAACATGAAATTAAACCATATCAGGTGGAGGAAAACAAGACCACTACTTTACATAAATGCAGGAAGAGATCATGAAAAGGGTGAAAGGACCAGAGAAGGAATGTGTGCTATAGCACTTTCACGAATCCTGTTCAAAAACTACGCTCAGCACTCGAAATAAATATGGGCCTGCTACATTTTCTTGTTTCTTTGATTTTCGATGTGACTCAACAGTCAACTACAGTAATCTAACTAGCATTAAATATACCATCAAATGGTGAGGTGTAGTGGATGAGGTTACTCCTTCCTTAATCAGAGGTATCAAGTTCGAATCTTGGATATGAAAAATCTTTTGTAGATAGCGCTGCCCCATTTGCTATCCCCGAAAGGGACCTTACACAGTACGAATCCGGATATAGTTAGGCTTTAATGCGGACAGCAAACACTGGGTGGGAAACCGGAAAAAAAAAACATTAAATTTAAGTATCAAGATTTGACTGGGCAGCCCCTACAGCTACTACTGACTGGCATGATCGTCTCTGTCGAAGTGTTATGGTACTTTCAATATAAATGGCAATGTCTGTTGCCCATTCCCCACACTCCCATTTCTGATTCTGATTTCTGTCCCCTCTCCCTTAGCTGTCTCAAGCAATGGCATATGCTGGTGTATTCAATATTTCTGTTGTACGGAGTTTAAATAAATAAATAAATAAATAAAGACTTTAAAAATTTATGATCTTAAAAATCTAAGGGGTAAAAGATTTGTGAGGTCTTATTTGTATATTTATAAAAATTTCTCATTAATAGTAAAATATGTAAAATAAAAAGTTTATAGTTAAATTACTTTCAATTATAATAATGTGTACTTTTTTTCGAAACGGACTAAAAAGGAAAGTGTTTTATCTAAATTAAACAAAGAGAATATATAATATAATTTAATATATTTTAATTCTTGAAAGTCGTAAATGCTCTATAAAAATAAAAGTGTTAAATATGATGGAAAGTACTGAAATAGTAAATAAAGGAAAAAAGTGTTATATATTGAATGTTATAAATAGAATTCTATTTATAATAAAGGAATACAATTGATTATCATGTCAATTTATTGTGCTGTAGTAAGTCTCAAAGAAACTTATTGAGTTTCTAAAGTATTCACGAAAGCACTTTGTTATATTGAGACTATAAATAAATGAAAGATTTAATATCTTCTATTACTACAACTTGTAGCGGGATAATATGTATGTTAAAGTTACCCGTTTTATTCCAGTTTATACTACACATATAAAAAAATACCACAATAAAGTGAATGTTTATTGATATAAAACTCCATATCATAATAAACTTGGAGTTTATTGATAATTGCACACGTCATGGTGTAAACCTGAACTTTATCTATATTGATAATTTGTTCACTTGGTATAATTGATTTAGCCATATTAATTTAAGTATGATGTGCAAAAATGAAAGAGAATTCACATGGGTAAATATTGAAAAACTAGAAAGTTCTTTACAAATTCTCTTATATTGCTTGTTCTCATTAATCAATAGACCAAGTGAAATTAGGATTGAATCCCATAAATGCTGGAAATAGAAAAGATGAATATGGGCACATTCACCAGCCATGTACACCACATAAGATGCATTTATGAGATGGTTACATGTGCAATTATTATTAACCCGCAACCTGGTGTTTGTGAGTTAATTGCTCAGTAATTTAATTTCGAATATAATTTCAGGATTTTTTATTCAAGATAGTTAATCTTGATAAGTTGGTTTACATCACAACCGGTTTAGCAAAATGATTTATTGAGTGCCACTTAATAGCTAAACTATTGCTTATGAGAACAAAGTTATCTATATCAGTTTGATATATGTTATACACGAAAGTATATTACATTCTCTCCTCAAAAGTGGTTCAGGGTCAGAAACCAAATAATTCAATCTTATTATTATTGATGTGCGGTGTACATTTTGATTAACATCATAATGCACAAAGATGAGTTCCCAAAATTTAGGAAGAAAGTTAGTTTTTCTAACATGAGGGGGAGACATATAAACAGTTGAGAAAAAGTTACGTGGAAAGAATTATCATTTGTACATCTAGATCCTCGAATAAGATAATATGGACTTGAAGTTTATAAAAGATAATTCATCTATAATGCAAAGCATGTCAGACGCATTTGCTGACCCAAAAAAGTAACTATACTCTCATTACAAATGCTCCTATTATGTCCTAGAAGGACAAAGTCTATGGTACACTTAAAGCGTATGAACAAATTGGTTCAAATAATCTTGATAAAAAATATGGGCAAATGTTCATAATAAAGGAGGCAAGTGATCTAGAAGATCACATGACATAACACTTCATAAAATCTCATGAGAGATTCAGGTACCTGAATATATGAATGAAGAGATCTCTACGTTATGTCTTTATGGAAAAAAAAATTGGAACCGATATAAAATGTTCGTCGACGACATCTATCATAGCGCTAAATATAGATAAGGATCTTAAGTCTGTCGAATACAGACACAAAAATATTGGCCAAATGGAAGAGTCACAATTGGAAAGAATTGGTTTCATATGAAATACATGTAATTTTGGACATGTAGTTCAAACACTCAAAAGTATAAAGTCAATGGTGTGTGCAATCACTTTCATGTATCTTATATGTCTGGCATGACGTGAAAACTTGATGCAAATCTAAAGTCTATTTATATGGCTTATATGACTTAACTTATATGACAATCGCTGAAGGATTTAAATTGCTTAAAGCATATATAATTCTGGGTCCTGAAGTACCATATCCTACGTGCAATTTGTGCACATATGTATCTTGCTATAACTATAAGCATGATAATGTGATAGCGAGGATTTTCAAGGTGCAATATATTCATTGAAGTTATAATGTGTGATTTATTCACCAAATCTTTGCCGACATCAACATTCATGAAGCTAGTGCACAAGATTGGGATGCGAAGGCTCAAGGATGTTAATTGATGCTCTCATCAGAGGCAGTTAATGCGCGTTACACTCTTTTTCCCTTACAAGGTTTTGTCCCGCTTGGTTTTCCTTGTTTTAACTAGGCAACCAAAATGCGTATTATTAAATATGTGTACTCTTTTTCCTTTACTAGAATTGTTTTTCTCCATTGGGTTTTATTTTAGTTAAGGTTTTAACGAGGCACATTATTTGTTGAATAGACATTTAAGAGGGATTGTTATAAATAAAATTCTATTTATGGTGAATGTCTATATTCTAAAGAGATTCTAGGGTTTGTTACTTGGTGGCTAAGTCACTCTTTCCCTATAAATAGAGGGGACCTCTTCCATTGTAAATCATCCCAAAATTCAATAAGAATTCTCTATCTCTCTGTAATATTTTTCTTCTTTTTTTATTGTTTTATAACATTGAACATTATTTAGCCATTGCATTATTTGCAAATTGAAAAAATTCATCACCAATATTTTTAAATATTGAATTTTAACGTAGTATTTGAAATACTGGCAAAATATTGAAAGGCTTATTTGACAAGTATTGCACGTGAAATGATATTTTTAGAGCCCGTTTGGACATGAGAATTTTTTTACTTTTTTCGAAATCAGTATTTGGCCATAAAATTTTTAATTTTCACTTGAAAATAAATTTTGAAATTTTTCGAAAATTTGAAAAACTCCAAAAAGCTACTTTTCAAAATTTTCACTCAGATCACTCACAAAACTTAAAAAACAACCCAAAATTATATTCATGTCCAAACAACACCCTAATTTTCAAATACCATTTCATTTGTGAAAAAAATTCACTTTTTTTTTTTTTGAAATTTTAAGATTCGTTTGTCCAAACGCCCACTTAAACATGCAATTTTTATCTAACACAATTGCAAGTTTGCAACTTTCAAATACGATTTTTTAGCTTCTATTTCAAATAACTTTTTATACTTCAAACCAATATTGAACAAGAAAACCAATATTGCCAATAGGTTTTGTGACTCTTTGCAAATTTATTTTTAATTTTATGAATGTACCTCTTTTTTTATACGGGAGAGATTAGCTTTTACGCAAAAGTGAAAACATTTTCTTAATTTTAACTTGTAAAGGGACGTATACAATAGCACCAAAATAGTACTAAGGGAACGTGCTATTAAGGACAGAACACATATTTTAATTTCATTTCATTGACCATGCACAGTCAACCCCGGAGTATTGAAGGGCAACGCACTTATTACGTATAGATACTATCTATCTATGTTTTAATTTATATGAGTCTTTTTTTTTTTTATTCGTTCCAAATAAAATGATCACTTTTTAAATTTGAAAACTATTTAGCTTAAATTTTTAATTCTGCCCGTAACGAGAAGCTTTTATAATCAGACAAATACTCTAAACCCTTTTTTGACTTGCTTAGAATCATAAATTTCAAAAATCTTCATTGTTTCTTAAACTCCGTGCCCATTCAAACTTGTTCACGTAAATTGAAACTCGTAAATTGGAACAAAAAGAGTATTACTTACAGGTAGACAGCTTGTATCATCGATCAAGTAGTACAAAATTGGGCCACTCTTGTATATGGCAAAACAACATGACATTCGAGGTATTTGTAACTATACCCGCTTTTTGAGTCACGTTTTAACTTATATATGCTTTGCAAAAAGAAAATTATAAGTGTACCCACATTTCGCGTAACTTGAGACATACGGGCCTGAAGTAGCAATTTTTTTTACCTAAAGTGTAGCAAAACTTAAGATATTTTTGCATGAAGCTTGGCATGACTTGCAAAGGAAATCACGCAAACTTTAGTTCATAGTGCAAATGACAAACTTCAATTTAATAAAACAACATCATGTGTTGGATGAAGTTTTTGTTTGTAATTGTTAAACTTAAGCATTCTAGTAGCTGAAGTTTTATTCTGTATTTGTTGAACTTCAGCATGTTTTAGCTGAAGTTTTGTTCTTTATTTGCTAAACTTCAGCATGTTTTAGCTGAAATTTTGTTCTATATTTGCTGAACTTCAGCATGTTTTAGCTGAAGTTTTGTTCTTTATTTGCTAAACTTCAGCATGTTTTAGCTGAAATTTTGTTCTATATTTGCTGAACTTCAGCATGTTTTAGCTGAAGCTTTGTTATGTTTGTGATGAACTTCATGGCTGAAGTTCGTTTTGTATTTGCTGAACTTCAGCATTCTAGGGCTGAAGTTTTTGTTTATATTTGCTGAACTTAAGCATTCTTAGAGTTAAAGTTCTAAAACAACAATGACAAGTTGTCATTAAGATCTAGTTGCTAACTACTATTTATTGTTTATTTTAGCCTTAGAATAATGAAATTATCAGGAAATTTGAAAAGCAACACTCCTATTAAACAAGACCTAAAAGTAACATCTTCACCTAAGGCACGGGAAATCAAGTCGTGCTTTCATGTTTCAGTAGCAATTAAAATTAAAATTTCCGAACTGGACGATCCAGAAGCTAATTCCTAGCTATAAAGAGCTAAAATAGTAAATATAAGTTGTTCTCTCTCACACACACACACATAATGGGACAAGCAGATATATATGAATCATCATGATAGAACAAATAACAATATCTCAATCTTCAGCGTTCAGAAAACGAAGGAAGAGGAGAAAGAGGTCTGAAGTTGTTTAAACAGTGGGTACAAGTAAAAACTTTTTTAAAAATGGATATAAGTCAAATGGGGACGACCAAATAGGGAGCGCCGTACAATGTTTTACGTAACATTCCGCCTAGGATTGAGACTTTTTGTTAGCATCCTAATTTTAGACTAAGGAACATTCATAACATCACACCTTATTTTGCTTATTACAACACATACTTAGTGTAACATGACGTTAATAATGAACGTTCAATTCAAATGTGGAGATGATAATCTAAAGCAAGAAAATAACAATAGGCAAAGAAAGCAGGTAAAAAAGTGAACTTTAATTTACCAAGCATATGGGACTTGTATCATATTTTCGCATACAACTAAGCTAAAACCAAAGTGGAAGTGGCTAGTCCATCTACCATATTGTCCTAACTGCATGTCTTGAATATAAAACCAAAATAAACTAAGCTTAAAATGAAGTACGGCTATGAACATAACTTAGCTATGTCTATCGGATATGTATATGTATCAAACAAAAACTCTCCCACAAAAATCAAGATGGATTAATGGATAGAACTTCATTTCATTTTTGCAGTAATCCAACTAATCCCACCTAAAGCATAGTAGGCTTTCGATCAGAATGGTCATCCAGTCCACCATACGACGTCGTCGCCACACCAAATCCACCGTCTATTGAGTTCAAAAGCGCTGAAAATCCATTTGATGAAGTCGCATTTGCATCATTTCCTAAACCAAGAAAATCAAGAGTCGGAGGCTTGTTCCCAAACATCATAGACTCATGAGATGGACCCATCATCAAATCGGTCCATTGTCCCGAAGGACCATTAGACGGGAGTTGTATCCCGAGCCCGGGTAGCTCTACATTGTTCTCTAGCTTCACACGGGAAATATTGTCCGATGCAGAGGTACTTGACATTGCCAATCCAAGACCACGAAGAAACGAGTTGTTAGACGATGTAGCACCCATTTGGGCAGCCTTTTGAAGTAATGCAGTTGCAGATAATGCTGGTTGTGTAGTTGAACCATAATGCTGGCCATGGCCGGTACGATCTTGGAATAAAGATGACCCGTTATCAGCCGAGAGATAAAATGAAGACGACAACGAGAGCGACATTGGTTCTATGGCGGTCATTTGGTCTGGCCCAATAGCACATAAAATATCGGAGTAAGACGAGTGGGGGTGCCCAGCTGAAGTCGACGACGATGGAAATACACTAGCAAACACCTTGCTACTACTAGGACCAGTAGTACTAGCAGTAGTGGAAATTGTTGTAGCTGTAACCTTAGCTGATGAAACAGGCGTTGTTGTTGTTGTACCTTGTGCTGCTTGTAATTGTACACCAGCTTGATTTTGATTATCTGCTGGCAATTCTGTCACCCAGAAAAGAACAAAGTGAAAAAGGGTTTATTCCTTCATTCACACAATCAAGAAAAAGATAGTACAATCTTTTTTTAAAATGGAATAAACTTTTGTATGTTCTGAATCCCAATATGCATCCCACTTTAACCAGAGACCTTTCACATTCAAAAGCAGAAGCAATCATGTAACTCTTTTCTTTACTCAACGTCCCTCTTTTCAATCCTTTTTCGATATTTGAGCACGTACTACCTAGCCTTGTTTTTTTCTAATTACGCCATTTTAAAACACAAATTGGCAGTATTTACTTAATATAAATCACTTATATTCACACAAATATTTTCACACGTTTCAGACCATAAAAATTTATAAATGTATTATAGCCACATAAATGCTACTCTCTCCGGTCCACAATAAGTGATTTTTTGACTTTTTTTTAATGGTATAAAATAAGTGATTTATCCAGATTTTAAGAACGAATTAATTATTTTTTTCCTGCATTGCCCTTTGAGTAAATAATGTTGGAGTATGTGTTATGAGTATTTATGTGAAGGGACAGTAGAGGTTAATATGGTCAATTTCATTGTTAATTAATGTTAAAAGGAGAATTTCTTAATATGTGTGAAAACAACAAAAGAAAAACAATTATTTTGGACAAGAGGGAGTATGACTTTTTCAAGACCACATATCTCAAAAATCTTCTCTTCTCTAATAAAGTTCATTTCTCAAACCAAGTAGGACATGAATAAAAAAATATTCATATTTGGAATTTCACTAAATTTATTGAAGATGAAGTTATGTTTAGTTATAATTTTTACAACATATTTGGATGTCTTTTATTCATCGTATTTTGCAACTAAAAACTAGCAACTTTCCTATTTTCAATTGAAAAATTGATAACTAACCAGTTTTTCAAATTTAAAAATGCATTTTCAAGTGACATTAAAAACATTGTAAGATTTTAATAACCAAGCACTGTTTTCAAATAAAAAAAATTATTAAAAAAAAAAAAGAGAGTAATTGTATAAATTATGGGGAGATACTGAAGATGAACACTGCAGGAAAAAGACAAAGGACACTAATGGACAAATGAGAACAAAAAAAATAATTAAAAAAACACATCGATCACATGAAGAAACACACCGTCAAAACAAAAAATTCAAAGAATCTAATTTAAAGTTTCATGTAGAATTAACCTTAATTTTCTCGTAATTATTTTTAATTAATTACCTGAACTTTGAATGGAGAGAACAGGAGAAAGAACTCCAGTAGATGGAGTTAAAGGTTGTGGTGGTGGACTGGACGAAGAAGTAAGAGCTTCATCAACTTTCAAATTTTCGTCAGTAATTGTAATTCTCATTGGTTGAGATCTTGCACTTTCTTGAGCCAATGCATCACAGAATGCCCTATGCGTTATAAAGCTATCCCTCCTTCACCATATAAAATCGCAAAAATTAATAATTAGTAGACAGTTTGAAAAACCATATTATGAAACTTACAAATGATGAAATATTATTACGCATTTTAATATTTATTTTACAAATTTACACATTTTCTTTTTAATTTTCACTTTGAAATAAAGATGAAAAATTAGTTTTAGGATATCTCAAAAAAATAATGATTACCAAATCATAAAACTTGAAGAAAAATTCTAGTAAAATTTAATGTCCGCTCACAATTTCAACTTTCAACGGCGGGATTACGGAAATATTGAGGATTTTCGTTCCATTTCGCACTATTTTTCAAGTAACAAACAACAAATTAAGCGTAATCTCATAAAGTGGGGTCTAATATAGAGAAAGAAAAAGTATATGCAGACGTTATATTTCCTTTTATACAAAGATTATTTTCGATAAAATCTCAGCTCCAGAAAAAAAAAAAAAAAAAAAAAAAAAAAAAAAAAAAAAAAAACAGAAACAACAAGCAGTAACTTTCAACCTTCAACAAGCTGATAGGATGATAGAACAACCACTGTAAGTCCATTAGAGATGAATAAAATCTGCGTACATACTACTCTACTCAAGCTATACTCAGTAACGAAGCCAAGAAGTTCAATAAAAGTGTTCAAATTTTTAACATCCTTTGCGAGTGGGTTATGCAAGGGTGTTCAAACTCTATTTTTAATCAGTAACAAGTATTAATATTTCACCTCCTACGTAGTATAATTTTTCGACGAAAGGTGATCAGTTGACTACTCTGGGCCGGCAATTATGGAATTATACTAGTTTGTTGATTGTTGTTAATGATACAAATTAACCCCAAGCAAGTTCTTGAATAGGAAGAAAAAAAGTGAGTCAAAACTTACCTAGAAAATAGAGTGCCACAATCACAACGATATTCTCTAGTACCACAAGTCTTCATATGAGCTTTCCAATCAGACTGAACAGCATATTTTTTAGTACAACGTTCACACTTAAACTTCTTCTCACCATGTTTTCTGCAAAAATGTTTCTTAATTCCTGTAAGATCACCTAAAGCTCTACAAGGATCGTGATGAACACACGTGGCCTCTGGACAAACATACACACGTTTTTTCACTTCTTTACTCGTACGTTGCCGGAGTTTCCATGGTAAATTATGTCCTCTTCTATGTAACTGTAAATTTTGGTCACGTTGAAACCCTTTGTTACAAATCTCACACACAAATCTGTTTGTTGCCATTAGTGTTGTCGGTGATAGTGCTATCACTTCTGCTTCTGGATCTACAAAAACCAAACATTTCACCCGTAACCAAACAATAATACAAATTTATACACTTATAGTATATAAATTATTCATATATTTATATCTCTAATGGCTATTTTTAATTTAACCGGTTGAATAAGCGGCTATTTGGGGTAATGCTTCACAAAACTTACAACAACAAAATATTATTTCCCCGTTTCAGTTTATGTGCACTAATTTAATTGCGCATCGAGTTTAAGAAAAATAAAAACTTTATAAGTTTGTGATACTAAACGAATCAAAAAACGTCCAGAGTATCAGCGTAGTTATAAAAACTTTTGATCAAGGTAGAGTTGCATGTCTAATGGGTCATTCTTTTTTTGAACGAACCAAAAGTAAATAGATTTACATAAATTAAAATAGAAACATTATATATCCCAGTATGGAATCTGTTGAGGGTAACATGTGCGCAAACTTTACCTCTATCTCCGTGCTATAGCACAAAGAGGCAGAGAGAGGCACGAAGTAGAAAGGTTGTTTCCGATAGACTTCCGAAGGAGGAGGAGAAACATTAAAAAGTTAAACTTTTTTTTTACCTGGGTTACCTGGAAGGTTCCTTTTCTTCTTTACTGGAAAATTTTGTTGGGTAATTGTTTCTTCAAATGAACTGCCAGCTACTGTCATTGATGATGAATTTTCCATCTCTGCCATATTTTTAGCCAAGAAAAACTTGAACTTCACATGTATTTTTTCAGCTACTTTTCTCTACTTCAGCTCAAATTACTGCCCCTTTTAAGTAAAAATGGGCAGTCAAAATCTTGATATGAAAATGCTTTTTCCAAACCTTAAATGAAGAGAAGAAAAGTTTTACCAACTAAAATATTTCCGAAGCTAGGAAAAAATTAATACTACTGTTTTTTGGAAATTGTAGTGTTTCCAAAAAAGAGGAAGGAAAAAAAAAAATCTGTTATTGAATGAAGAGAAAAATGGGTAGAGGTCCAATATTCAGACATGGCGGCGTTTATACAGAGAGAGAGAGAGAGAAGAGTGAGAGAGAAGAGACTGGTTTAGAAAGCTGTCATAATAGAGAAATGTTAATACAACTCTTTTTTCAAATGTTTTGTTTTTTAATTGTTTGATTTCTTAGCGGCGAAACTAACCATGTGTAGAGTTAAAAGTATCAACCATGGTTAAATTGGAGGGTGGTTTCAGTTTCAGCTGCTTCTTTCCCAAGATACGTCTGATGTACCAAGCTCGAGCGATGAATCCAATTGTCCACGTGGCATCATATGATTCATTATACGACACCTGTCGGAGGAACTCGGACTAATCAGTTCGTGGTTCAGTATTTTGTCGTTTAGTGTATTTTCGTTTTCAGTTAGCAAGACCAATTTACCCCTCATTTTACGTCAGATTTCATTCTTGAATATAAGAAAACTTACAAATATTCAAATCCTTTATACAACAATAAAAAAAGAAAAAGAGTATAAATAGAGAGAGAATTCTTATTGATTGGTAATGAATTACAATAGAATATAATCCTTCTATAAATATAGAGAAAGAGTGACTTAGTCACTAAGTAACAAACCTTAAAATCTCTATAAAAGTAGACATAGATTCACCATAAACAAAATAATATTTATAACACTCCCCCGCGACGAAACCTTATAGTCGTGGAATGGCCTTTTTATATCTCCATAGTGGCAAAAACATTCGCTATCACATTATCATGCTTATAGTTATAACAATATATATTTGTGCATAAATTGCACTTAGGATGTGTTACTTCAAGATCAAGAATTTTATGCTTTAAGCAATTTAAATTTTTCGGGGATTGTCGTATAAGTATAGTCAAATAAGCCATTTAAATAGATCAATAAATATTCTTTCTGATAACGATGAATGAAACCTTTTCAACATTTGAGTTGTTCTTGGATACAGTGGGAATGCTATGCAAAAATCTTGGTAAAAAGTTTGTTTTTGTATATTTGCAATAAGAGCAGATTCTCTCTTTCAAATTCAATGTGTTCTCTCAACCAATCTCCTCCTTCTATCAATGTATTTCATTCTCTTTACAGGGAACATGTTCCTAGAATCCTAATAATACAAGTGCAGAAAATATCCACTAAAATATTCTCTTTAATATCCTATGTTGCAACTAGTCGTTTTAACTCTATTAGGGATGTTCGACCTCGAACTCGATCATTGATGACTCCTCGACCTTAATCCTTGTTGACTCTTCGATCTCACCCTTCATTATTCCATGAGTCATTTCGACACAAGGCGGCCTGTGAATGTCTCGCTAATGTTGTCACGACTTAAGCATTTTAGAGATAAAATTTGACCTATACAGTTAGTCCCTAGGCTTATTGAGGTCGACTTCGTGGGTGAGTTCGATAAGAGGATTATGGTGTTAGAGGCCGAGCTAATCAAGCGGGATATACGGGTCGTGGTTGTTGCGGCAAGAAAGTGACATAACACTGTGTCAGTCGCACATTTGCTTCAAATTTCCGGGTGATTTACTGGAGTTATCATTTCCAAGGGTTAGGATGATGTCACGATATCACGTGTCATTATGACACATATTCCCGATGTGTAGCGTCGTTTCGTGTGTGAATTGTGATCAGATCTTCCACTTAGATTCTGGTGCCCATCATGTTGACCGTTTTCGATTTCAGTGCCATGACTTCTATAAATAAGGACCTTTGGACCTAGCTTTGAAGTTGAAATCCTCTAACACTTCGAAGCACCAAACTTCTCTCATGCTTTCTTGTTCTCTTAATATCATTTCTCTGTTTTATTGACCTACATCATTTTTCATTCTCTCCCGTTTGTTACTTTTCTCCCATAGCTTGAATCGTGTCAAACGTATCTTTTGATGCATGCGAAGGGAGTCGTGTTTATCCCTTGGAAGTGGTGCTTCCCCCCTCACGGGGAGCGCATTGCCATTTTTTAGGATGAAACCTTCCCGTCAGTGGAGGAAATATTCCCCCGTAATCCTATCTCCAAGTCCAACCATACCAAAGTGCTTGACATTGCGCCTGGAGTCTTTAAATCGGCGTTGACGCCTAAGGAATTGGCAGAACTCGAGGCCAAACACGGCCTTCCGAACCGTGTCGAGTTGATCCCGGCCGAAGGGCACATGGTACATATTTATCGCCCTGGGTATTGCGCTCTTTATGCCTACCCTTTCCTCATTGGCTATTCTTTCCCCTACTTCCTCGGTGGAAGAATTTTGTCATCACTATGGCGTTTTTCCTGGCCAGCTTGCGTCGTACGTCTACACGGTTATCAAGATGCTGACTAAGTTCGTCGAGCTGGCAGGGTTCGAGTTTACGCTGCGGTACTTAGTACATCTATTCGCTCCGTGACTTCTATAGAGGAACAAAGTTGAACCTACTCCGGTGAGGTGCAAATATTTGGCGGTGAAGATGGACGACAAAGCCAATCGTCAGTTCTGGCTTAAATTCTTCTTCGTCAGAACCGAGGATGTCGTGGACAATGTCAACAGCTTTACTGAAGTTTGGAACTACACTCGCGAGTGCCTTGTGTCTTTCTACGTTTGTTTGGTTCTGAATTCTGATTGCATGTTTTCCCCTTTTGCAACAATAACCAGCCTTCTCCTTTTGTCGCTCACATCTCTAAATAGGTCAAGCGACTCCTCCCCCATACTGTAGGAATTCGTGGTTGACCGAGTTTTTTCAAGAGATTCAAACCTATTGTTCCTTCGACAGGTCATTATTTTTTATCATGGTCGTCCAACTCCCCATTGTGTGAATTCGTTTTTGCTAACTTGATTTTGTGTCTTTTTATCAAGTGGGGGATCTTCTTAGAGGAGCCGGGCACCAGTGCCCTCTTTCCGAAAGACGACTGTTGCGCCTTCAGTTTTTATCCCTGTTGCGACCACTACGTCTTTTGTATCGGTCTCAACCTCAACTACTGCAGTTGTTGCTTTTGCTCCTCTACTCCTTTCACTGGTTGATGTGGACGATTTCTTTCCTGATGATGGTGGCCTGATGCCTCGTAACAGGCCATGTATACGGAGGAAGAGAGGCCGATAGCCATCGATTTGGGGGATCATGACTTTGTTCTTCGAAAGACAACCACAATGCACATTGGAGTGAGCCGCGAGGTAGGTCCTTAGGCCCCACCCTTGGAGGAGGCGACCATGTGTTTTGCGGGGGACACAGTCGAGGATGAGGTGCATAATTACGTTGCACTTCCCAAGCAAGAAGAGGCCTTGTCTTCAAGGTATACGCCCATAATACTTCTGGTAGTATCTCCGGCCATAGTCCTTTGGCGTCTTCAAGATTTTTCTTCATGATGTTTAATATGGGCTTATTGGTTGACTCTGCTTGTCTGTTACCCGTTGGGTGTTACGGGGTCGATAGTATCCTCATGATATGCCACTTCTCGAAGAATTCAACGATTTTATTTCTCGTGAACTGGGGTCCGTTGTCGTAGTTGATCTCTGTAGGTAGGACGAATCAACGGATGGTATTCCTCCATGTAAAGGTGATTACCTCTTGTTCCTGTATTTGGGTGAAAAATCGTGCTTCCACCCATTCAAAAGAAATAGTCAATTAAGATAAAAAGGAATCGTACATTACCTCGCCTTGCTGGGAGGGGCCCCACAATGTCTATTTCCCATATTATGAAAGGCCACGGGGAGGTGACCGAGTGGGGGTGTTCGCCTTCTTTTTCGGAGCCAGTTTCTCAAGATGGGAGATTGAGTACCTTTTCTTTCTCAGATCAGGAATTCCTTTACTTCTACTTTAGAGACGGCCAGATAGACGAGGAGTTGTTCCCCGGGTTTGGGCTTTGAAAGCAGAGACGGCAATAACAGGTTTGCCTTCAGCTCTCGCATAACTTGTACGCACTCGGGTGACCATTCAAGGTTGTTCTCCTTTTTGAGCACGTCAAAACATTTGTGACATCTATCATACGACCACGGGATGAATCTTGACAGGGCGGCAATTCAGCCAGTCAACCTTTGGACTTGCTTCTTGGTAGTCAAGAGTTTTGGTATCCCTTCGACAACTTTGATTTGGTCTGATTTGACATCGAATCCCCATTGAGACACTAGAAATCCCAAGAACTTTCCATAATCTACGCCAAATGTGTATTTCTCCGGGTTCAGTTTCATTCTGTATCGTCTTAGTATGTCGAAAACGTCATTTAAATGGTCGATACGATCCTCCGTATTTATGGACTTGACTAGAATGTCTCATATATATACTTCCATGGTCTTGACGAGCTGGTCTTTGAACATCCTCGTGACCAATCTTTGATAAGTAGCTCCCCCGTTCTTCAGCCCAAATGGCATGACCCTATAACAATAAGTTCCTTGGTGGGTGATGAACTTGGTTTTCTCTTGGTCCTCTTCTTCCATAAGTATCTAGTTATAACATGAGTACGTATTCAAGAAACTCAGCAACTCGTGTATGGCTGTTGAATCGATGAGTTGGTTGATGTGTGGTAACAGGAATGAGTCCTCCAAGCATGCTTTGTTCAAGTATGTTAAATCCACGCATATCCGCCATTTCCCATTTTTCTTTTTGACCATCATTACGTTGGTGATCCATTTGGGGTAATTTGATTCTGGATGAAGTCTTTTTCTAATAGTTACTCCACCTCCTCACAGACGACATCATTGATGGCGGGATTGAATTTACGTCTGACCTGCCTTACTAGGGGGTATAACGGGTCAATATTCAACTTGTCTGTGGCAATCTCCCTGGGTATGCCCGACATATCTACATGGTTTAAGGAAAACAAATCTGCATTAGTTATTAAGAATTGATAGAATTTACCTGGTTCTCAGAGCTTGCAACCGATGTAGGCATTTTTGCTACAGTCATTGAGGTCTAATTGAATGGGGTCGAGGTCTTCTATGGTCGAGTCTGCGGCTTCGACCATTTTGGGATCCATGATCACGTCCATGGTCTCTTCTTGAGTAGACCTCAACCCTATTGGTCTCTATGCCTCTTTTTCCTTGTCTTTTTTCTGTTGGGTTGTCGTGTTGTCCAAGGCAATGCAGTAGCATTCTTGGGATGCACGGTGTTCTCCACGTATGCTGAATATTCCCTAAGGTGTTGGTAATTTGACTACTTGGTATAGGTTGGAAGGGATGACTTTCATGGGATGTATCTATGGTCTTTCTTTTTTGGCATTGTACGCGCTGACCTAGTCCATGATGTGGAATGTCGTCTCCAACGTCACGCAGTTAGCCAAGATGGGGAGTGTAATTATCTCCCGATGTCCGCACAACTGCATTATTAAATTTGGTTACCATGATTTAGCGTGGCACTATCTTGTCTTCGAGACTCATTTGAGCGAGGAATCGGGGATGAATAAGACACACTCCACTTCCATCATCCACCATGATACGTTTGACATCAATATCTAAAATGTGTAAAGTAATAAATAGGGCATCATTAAGAGGTAAAGTCAAACCGCCAGCATCTTACTCGTCGAAGATGATACTTTCTTCGAGTTTGTCGTACTGTTCGCGGGGTGATAGATTTCTTGAGCTTATGAGTGGTGGTGAATTTAACGCCGTTTAGTGAGGCGCTGTCGTTGTCGGCGATGATCATGTTGATAGTACGAGCTAGTGATGGCGGCTTTTGCGGACCTTGGTGTTCGCGTCCTCTAGCGAAGTTGTTTCTCCCCTTGTCGCTTAGCAACTCTTTGGGGTGTCCTTGTCGCAACATGTTCACAACTTCTTGCATGAGGGAGATGCAATCTTCTTATGTGTTCCCTCATTCCGGTAGAACTCACAGAAGGCGTCCCATTTTTTGGTGCTCAGATCAGACCTCATCTTTGGCGGAGACTTTACCTTTGTTCTGAGTTTCTATAGAGCAAAGACTATTTGTGTAGGTGATACGCAAAAATTTTGAGCAGATAATAAGGGGGCATCCCTGTATTGTTCCGGTGAGTCCCTGTCCTCGGCTTGGATGGTCCTTCTTCGTAGCGGAGGGAAAGTGGGCGTAGGCCCTGACATATGGCTGGTTTCGTTCTATGTAGGGTCGTGAGATCGAGTGATACCTCCTGATTTTGTCTCTTCGTTTTTTTCTGGACTCGGCTTGTACCGAGATGAGCCTATGGTTAGGTCCATTGAGGTCATCCTCATTTGCTCGAACTTCAGTACAATAAGCATTGTGGATATCGTCCTAAGTGGTTGGAGGATATTTCATCAATCGGCTCAATAGTTTTTAGTTGCTCTCGAACCTTCTCTACTTAACCTATTTTGAAAGGCCGCGACCGCCGTCTCCTCGGACACGTTTGCTAGAGTTATCCTTACCTTGTTGAATCGGGAAAGAAAGTCCCTTAGTCCTTCTCCCAAGGACTTCTTGATGGCGAATATATCGTTTACCCTTGTTTCGGCCTTCTTGGTCCTAGCATGTGCCGTACAAACTTGTCGGTCATTACTCAAAAGTTTCCATAGAACGGGATGGTAGCTGTGAGTAGCATGTTAATAGCCTTCCTCTGAGGATATCGCCAAATTTATCCAGAAAAAAAGGACATTTGTTCCTTGGTGAGGTCATTGCCTTTCACGGCGGTTACGTAAAGAGTCACATGATCTTCGCGATCGGTCATTCCATTGTATATCCTGAGGTTGGGCGGCATTTTGAAGGTTTTTGGTATGGCCTGCGGGGCTGCTTCTTCGTTGTACGGCTGTTCTACGAACCTACCTACATCCCGCTTTAGCAATATCTTAGGGGCACCCGGTATCTGTCGACTTGCTCCTGGTGTTCTTTCATTTGACCTTTGAGTTCTTTATTTTCATTCTCCATTTCCTCTATCCTCTTTAAAACAATGGCGAGGGAGTTATCATCTGTATTGTTAGTAACGTTGCGAGTTATACCTGGTGTTGGAGGGTTTGGTCGGTTGTTCTCTGCTCGTTGTACTGCACAAGCTCTTGTGGTCTCCGTAGATGTACATGGATTGTGTTTGTTGAGCACGCCCACTAGCATATTAGTCAACCATACTTCGAGGATCTTTTTCACAACCGGTGGCGCCCCATATTCTGTGGACGTGGAGGCCCTTTTTACACAGGGGTTTGTTATATTACAATGGAAAGGAGGCGACCTCTCGCGCCTAAGGGAGCAGTGGGATTCATGTCCTCGCCTATTCTTTCGCAACTCTCGTTGATAGCATTTATGAGGTTGCTAGGGAAATCACCTGTGGTTTTACTTCTTTCTCCTTGGTTACCTGCCATGTAGGTATTTGTATGTGCAAAAAAAGGTGAAAACCTTGGGGTTTGTGAGGTCAGTGACTCACGTTAGTTGTAGATCTAAAGGAAACTCCAAAATTAACTAAGAAATCCCTACAGACAACGCCAAACTGTTTGACCAAAAATTATTGATTTTGGCTCGATCTATTACATTTTTGTGAAGAAGAGTTAATCTTAATTAAAAATAGTACCTGTAATATAAAGCTACGTATGTCACGCCCAAAAAACTAGTATATTTATCCAAATGGCAATGATTTTAAGCAACAATAACAATATTCAATGACCCAAAAAGGTTAAGGATGGCATTAAATAAGAACAGATAACAGTAAATGACATTTATGTAAATAAAACGTATGAGTCGCCCGAAAAAGGATAAGATTAGTGGATAATCTCTCTCACAATGTTGAATGATTGAAAAGCCTTTAAACAATTGAGTTGTTTTTGGATAGAGTGAGAATGTTATGGAAGAATCTTGGAAAAAGGTGATTTTTGTATATTTGCAATAAGACCAGTTTCTCAACCAAATCTCCCCTACTATCAATGTATTTCATTCCCAGATGGTTCTGGCACGTTCAGAGGAGGATCTTGGATGCCCCGGTAAGAATATGCGAGCGGTTGGCGTTAGTGGGCGGCCTAAGAAGTATTGGAGAGAGGTGATGAGGCGGGATATGGCGAGACTTCAGATCTCCGAGGACATAGCACTCGATGGGAAGTTGTGGAGGTCGAGCATTAAGGTTGTGGGTTAGGAGGTAGTTAATCATGTTTAGTCTACTAGTGTGAGGCTAGGTTGATAGGATTTAGTCTTAGATTTCTAGTGGTCACTACGGTGTTACTTACGCTTCCGTTTTCATAGCGTCAGGCCTTATTTATTGGTCATTATTTCTGCCTTTCATCTATTCACTGGTTCTGCGTTATTGTTATTATTTCCATGATGTTACTGATATATTGTCTCTTTTTTGTCTTTTCACCTTCTTGAGTTGAGGGTCTATCAGAAACAACCTTTCGAGGTAAGGTTTGCGTACACACTACCCTCCCCATACCCACTGGTGGGACTATACTGGGTCATTGTTGTTGTTACAGGGGACATGTTTTTAAAAATTCTAATAATATAAGTGCAGAGAATATTGTTTACCTTGAAAATGGTATTAACAATTATATTTGATTTTGTGGTTCTACAAATATGTGATTTATTTTAATACTAGTTGTCGGGTAAGAAATGTTTAGTGCAAGTAAGAGAGAAATGATGAGCAAACCGATATGGTCACAAGACTGGGACCTCGAGCTCAGCAGTATCGGGCCTTGAGGGTAGTCTTTGGTAGTTGATAATGAAAAATAAATGAATACAATAAATTAAGAGCAATAAATCTATAGAGTAATTGTTGAGCACGTTTAGGCAAGAAACGCAGAGAATGTTCTATAGCGGTGAATATTCATGTGTGTTACAAAATAACAGGGGTCTCCTTTATATAGGAGAGGGGAATCCCAACATAGTACATGTCTAATTATGACAAAGAAATGATATTGGTACAGCTGTATAATGGCTCAGTACGGACTTGTACTATTCTTGCAGACCTTGTCAGCAATAACCACGTGTCCTTGGGAATTTTCCACCTTTCCATGACGGTCATCGATTTTCATACTGCCTCGAGGTATGTTGTGATGAGTCTTCGATATGCCCTCTCGAGGGGATTACTTCGGGGTTGAGCCTCAGACTGTGCTTCAAGCCCCTCTAAACCGGGCTTGGGATGCCACAGAGCCCTTAAAATCGGACCTCCCCAATTTTGGCCATATACAGATAGTCCCCGCGTTTCTTAGAGTGAAATGATAAGAAACGATTTTGAATTCTTGGCTCTTCGATATCTCCATCGTGACGTCAGCCACGTGAGGTCAACAACTGATGTGACAGAAAGGTTGCACAATGGTCTTGTCAACACGATTCTCAAAAAGCCCACGAACCGCTATTGGTCTCCCTTTCCAATATACTCTAATGATTCCTATAAATGCTCCAATTACCCGTATTTTATACTTTTACAACATCTTTAAATCTTCAAATCTTCGTTAACAGTTTCCTGTTTTCATCTTCTTTCTGTGTTCACCTCTTCGTCATCTTTCTCTTCTCACTTTGAAACTTTTTTATAATCATGGCCAAAACTTCTAAGATAGTCCCTCAAAAAGAGGAAGCCCCTTATTCATCACGCTCGTCTAAGAGCAAAAAGGTAGTATCTCCTTGTGTTGAGGAGTGCATCCCCGGGCCCTGTAAAACATCTTCTGATTTTAAGGTTGATAAACCTTCTTCGGTAGCGTGCCGATTGCCGTTGGGGAGAGGCGGTGCAAGTGGAAATCCCTTCATCTGAAGAAGATATAACTACCTACAAAGCCGGCTTTCTCAGCGTATACACATATCCCTTCACCTTAGGTCCCGTGGACCCTTATTCGCCGCCAATAGATCTAGTGATCCTCGATTTTTAGCGACAATATCGAGTGACACTTGGCTGGATTTATCCTTCTTTCTAGCGAAACATCTACCTGATCAGATATTTATCAAACATGGTCGAGGGGATGCCTTTCACTCTCGATCACCTGATTAGACTGTATAGCCCTCGTATTTATAAAGGTGGCCTAATTTAGTTGCAACGTCGAGCCTCGAAGGTCTATTTTGCCAACATTGATGAGGATAACGATAGAGGGTGGATGAGCCGTTTTGTCCGAGTCAAGACCTCAGACCTGATCCCCGCTGAGAAGATGCCATTCCCCGGGGAGTGGAATATGATCCGTAAGTGTCGATTCATCGAATTATGCTCCGTTAATTGAATGTTTTTCTTTTCCTTCTGAGCTTGTTCTTTCTGACGGCGCAACTGTTGAATGGTACCCTGGTGCTGTCAAAGACCTCGTGGGTTGGGTACGACAATTAGATTCAATTTCCCCATATGCTAAGCGTGTTTGGCGCGAGTTGGCAAAAACTCGATGGGAAGCCAAGAATCACGGTAAGTTTTTACCACTGTTGTTTTTGAATTCCCTAGTAAAAGCTTCCTTGGTGGTATTCTTGATTTTTTTCAGTTTACACATGCCTTGGAGAAACTGCTTTGATGAAGCCGCCTCCACCTGGAGAAGTGGAGACCCAAAAACCCGCCAAAGATAAAAAGAGAAAGAAGGAGACGCCGACGGGATCCCCGAAACCAAAAGAGCAACGACTCGAAAACCTAAAGCCGATGGTGTTTAACCCAAAAAATAGTTTTCAAGGTCAAAGCAATAATTTTATATGACGGGCCACAAGCAACCAATTCAATCCGAAAGATATAATTTTTTGTTAATACAACGTGATAGAGAAGTGGAAAATAAATTCAATGACAGATAATATAATAAAAATAAAGCAGAGAAGAAATAATTCCTATTGAATAATTCTTGACAGGATGTTGAGCCGAACGGAGCTTGAAGGGCCAAAACTAAGGCTAATTTGGAAGCAAGATGAAATGAATTACAATGTGTAGAATTGTAGAAGAAAGTTAGATTACACTGATTGTGATAAATTTATGTCTATTTGTAGGGATAAATCTAAGTAACCATTCTCCTTGAATAATGGGTCAATTATGAGCATTTACTCAACCCATCCATTACTTTTGGAAGACTTGTAACAACTGTGTAAATGCTGGAATTTCGTAACTGATTAGTTAATTCCATAACTGATGAGTTAATTGCGTAACTAATGAGTCACTCCTGTACCTGTTGAGTCAATCTCGTGCCTATTGAGTCAATATTGCAATTGATTGCCTTGTTCTGACCGTTACAATCATTTATTGCATTTATTGTATGTTACATAACTGATTTGAAACTGATGGAGTAATAATGATAAATCCCATATAATCCGGGATTAATTGATTCCTTCCTCATTTGTAATTATGATATATTCTCCGGCACCTGATCCAAGATATCTTATGATCATCAGTTTCGAGGCTAATAGGCACGTACGAGTATGTTCGGTCCCGGGGGTGTTTCACATATCATCTTTACATGTCATTCTTCACTTTTCTCCAAACTTTGCTGACACGTGTTGCCATTTAATAGACCCACATGGCGAGTCTATTTTTCGCCAATACAGATGGAACGGTCTTAACTACGGCAGCCGCTGAGAGCCTTCGTGCTTAAGACGAAGATGATGACAATTCCCTGCTGATACTTAGGGGAAAACGAAACATCGATGCTTCGAAGGCTGCTGAGCTGAAGATCGCTGAGCCAGAGGTTGCTGATACTATCCCGCCTCGAGTTGAGGAGACTCTTGAGGAGGATGTAAATGAAGTCCCTGAGCCGAGCATTGACCAAGGTACAAATTGTGCCGACGAGCACTTGGTTGGCGAAGCCAGGGGACCTAGCTTCGAAATTCCTCGAGGGCGAGAGAAGGCCCCGATCGAGGTTGATGACATAGGTGATTTTCCACCAGGTCCGTCATTTTCTTCAGGGCAAATATGGGATGCCCAAAACAAGGGAACTCCCGACGTGGGGGCATACCAAGGAGAGAATGATATATTTGGATATTATTTTGTCGACGTTGAGGAGGAGGTCGATCTCGATGCCCCACTTATTCTCGAGGAGGCTGAGAAGCTCCAGAAGCACGTAATTTTTTGATGTTGCGTTTTTGCTTTGGATTTTGATTCTTGTTTTTCTAACTTCTTTCCGTCGTGTTTCAGGTCGTGATGCTCTATGACCGGGCCTTCTCCAAGTTACAATCCAAGCTGACTCTTTGTGAGGAAGAGCTCGGGAAACTCAAGTCGGAGTCGAATGATCTCAAGACTTTGTATGCCCTAAGGGAAGAGGAACTTAACGACCTTCGAGCAAGCTCAAAGAAAGCGTTCCAAGAGCGGGCCAACTTCGCTAACTTAGCCTTCGATGGATTGTTTTCCGTTTTCATAACTCAGCTTTCAAAAATTTGACTTGGTTTTGCAAATGAAACAGAAGGACGACCTAACGAGGCAACTTCGGGAAGATATTGTGGCAAAAAATGCTGAGATCCTCTTCCTGAAGCGGAGCATGGACAACATGTCTTCGGATAAAGACACTCTTAAAGAGAAGCTGACCTCGGCCCAACATCTTCTTCAGGCTGCGAAAGAGCGGGGCCGCAAATATAAAGTGCTTCACGCCGAATCGGCCGTCGCACTATCCACAGCCAAGTCTGAAGCCGACGCACTTATATCCTCGTATCAGGAAGATGCCGCTGCGGCAAATACCCGAGCCAAGAAGGTATATGAGGAGGCTGAGCTCAAGTTGACTCGTGCCCTTGGTCATTCTCGATTATAAGTTCGAAGGCAGGCTTTCGAGGAAATGCAGAACAAGGGCTTCGATCTCTTTGCCAAGATCGAGAAAGCGAGGGCCTTAAACGAAGAGTCAGCAACACTGATTACTTAGGATGAGGGCTCTTCCAGCGGCTCGGAGAGCAGTGAAGATGAATATTAGGCCCTTTTTCGCTTCTTTTATTTCTTCTTCTTTTTGGGGCAAGGGCTCTGTGCGAGAGCTTTGTACACATATTCATGTAAATATGCCTTTTGGAATACAAAGAATCTTCCTATATCACTCTTAATTTGCATTAATTCCCTCTATGTTCCGCCTTTAAGTGTTTATTCGGAGGTCGAATATGATCTTTACTTCAAATCCCTCGAGCACGAGCTCGGCACAACATAAACCCTTAAAATCGGGCTGCTTCGATTTCAATCGCTTACCTTTCTTAGGTCGTATTGGTAACAGATCGATTTAACTTTTCGACCTTTTGAGATGTGGTATGATGGCGTCATTCTTGTGACGTGACCGCAAAGTGACCGTAGTGGCCGTCGGTACATTTCCCTAAAAAGTCATAATTGCTTCGTCAGAGCTGATTGGCTATCAAAATTAATGAATAGTCACCGCTCTTCTTATATATACTTGCTTTCTCTTTCATTAGGAGCTTTATTATTTTGTGCAACCATCTTCCCCCTAGAGTTCCTCTCTTCCACCGGTTCTTCCGTCGTATCAGCTTAAAGCTTTCGTCGGAGTTTTCACCTCTCCTTTCTTTCTTTAAAGAAATCATGGCCACCATATCCAAATCCGTTTATCAAAAAGAGGGGAGCTCCACCTCAGAATCAAGCCCGGCCGGTGGTACACCGTCGGCCCTTAACGAACTAAACTACTTCATTTTGAAGAAGGACTTTACACTGTAGAGACCCCCCGACGTCCCTGGCCATCGAGAGAATGCATCAAGGCACGTTCCGTCAATCGAGGAGAGACACCTCGAGGCCGTGAGGAGAGACTGTGGATGGGGAGAAAAAGTGATATTGCAGATATCCTCTCGGGAGAGGATATTACGACCCATGTAGAAGGGTTCCTAAACGTGTATACGTATCCCTTTACTTTGGGTCCCCTCGATCATCTCGTGCTCGGGTTCTGCCAAAAGTATCGAGTTACTTTGGCTCAGATCCATCCGTCAATCTGGCGGATCGCAATGATGATGAGATTTTTTGCTGAAAAGGCCGAGCTTGAATTCACTCTCAGTCACCTTATTTGGTTGTATTGGCCTCTGCACTACGACGCCGATCCACTAAGTCCCCTTTTGCCAGTGACGACGAGGACGAGGATCAAGGATGGATGAGTCGGTTCATTCGAGTGAGGACCGTTGACATCATCCCTGCGGGGTTCTTGTCGTTCCCCGAGGAAAGGAATTTCAAACGTAAGGGTTGTATTTTATCACTTTCGTTTTTGCCGAACTACATATGAACACTCGTTTTTATCTCCCACAACGATCCCATGTAGGCCATATGTGATCCTCGATCTCGCGGACTAGGTTCCCAAATTGGCAGCTTCTTCGATCTACGACAAACGCAAGTGGCAAGATTTGTCAAGGGGAAGGTGGGAGGCGAGACACCACGGTATGTGCTATGCAGTTCCTCTCTTTAAGGAACACTTTTCTTTATGTTCATCGATTTCTCTGTCGCAGGAATCGGTGAGTTCTCTGAGATGAGGCCGCCCCCTCTCAGGGAGGAGGAAGAACCTTCGGCTTCAAAGCTAAAAAAGACAATAAAAAGAAAATATCCTAGAGGGAAGAGGATATTCACAGAAAAGCAGAACCCGCCCGGAGGCGCAATGAGGATGCGGCCATCGACGAGATCTTATATTCGTTGGTCGATCTGTGGATGATGATGCGGTCAAAGAGGACGGTCCTACATTGATGGCTCGGACCAGGAGGTCTCTCGAGGATTTTAAGCCCGGCGGACTCTAGGCCCCTAGTCTCAAGGGGAGACTCCAAAATAGAAGAGGGGCAAAGGCTCTAATTCTGCGGCTGGTTGTGAGACGTCGAAAAGTACTCCGAAGGGGACCTCAGGTGGTTTTCCTGAGTCCAGGAGCATAGGTCCTTCACCATTATTCTCATCTTACTATGAAGATGCCACGAGGGATTCTCGGAGCCAGAGTTCGCCCAAATTAGGCGGAGTCCTGAGAGGAAACGACCCCTTCTAGGGTTGCTTCACTGGGGCCGCTAAGGCCGAACCAGTAGATGCAAACTCGACCTTTAAGGAGGCTCGGCCGCTCTATTCTATGGTGAGTTTTTTAGATGGCACTACAACCTTTTTAACTTCATGGTTTCTCCTATTTTCTAAACGGGCCTTCTCTTTCGTAGGCCTTTGACAAACTTAAGGCTGAGCTGCTCCACTGTGAGGCCAAGTTGCGTAGGTCCTCCAATGGAGAGAAATCCCTCGGGCTTCTTTGTGATAAGAAGGCAAGAGAGCTGATAAATCTTCGATCGGAGTTGAACCGATGTCATGATTACGAGGACAACCTTGAGAAACAGGTAACTTCTGTTATGAAGGAATTTGGGCTTTCTCTCCCATCTTTGGGGACTAATATTTTGATGTCTCAGTTGCAGCAAAAGATTGAGATGCTGGAAAGCCTTGGGGCGAAGTTAACCAAGTCAATTCTGAGTGCAACGAATTGAAGGCACAGATGGATGCCCTTGTTGTGGCCAGAAAAATGCTTTGGCTAAGGTCTGCCCTCAAAATTCAGCTCTGTAATGCTCGAGAGAGCAACTTGATTCATGAGAGCAAGATAGCTAAGCTCGGCACCAATTTCTTGAAGATGAAGTTATGGAAGCTCGAACTAAAATCGAAGTGGTCCGACTAAAGGCCGATAAGAAGGTGGACATCTATCTAAAAGACGCTACTGATGCTTAGGCGGAGTTGAGGAGGGCTTCCGATCGAGAGAGAAGGAGCAATGAGTATGCCTGATGCAGGTCTCAGAGGGAAACCCTCGAGGAGATTTATGCTAAGGGATTTGATCTCTCGGAGGAGATAAAGTAGGCCAAGGCGGATGAGTTCGACGCCAAGTTCCTTGTTTCTGATGCCGAAGACAATGAGGAAGATGCCTGTGAGGGAGATGGTCCCCAAGGACCTGATGAAGACATATTCCCCGAGGGGAAAAGACTAAGTCCCTGAAGTTAGACTAGGTTTTTTCTTTCTTGATTTCTGTAAAGGGCTCCCTATGGGAATGTTATAAATGTATCTTTGTGCCATCATTGTATAAAAAATCCTTTGGTTTTATCCTTGTATAAATTTCCAACTTGTTCATGTCTTTGCTTTGTCTTGAATTTTAATGCTTGTTGAAAATCAGTCCGATATATTGGACTTAAAATAAAAACCCTTAAGTTTTTGTGCTTGAAGAACAATCGTTAATAGTTGACCGTTTAGGGTTCGATCCTCGAGCTAAGTTTTGACTCGGGACTATCGACCCTTAGGCTTTTGACGCATTGGCCCTTAGGCTACTTTCAACTTGGCCCTTAGGCCCTTTAGATCGACCCTTAGGCTCTTTAGGTTGGCCCTTAGGCTCTTACACATTGGCCCTTAGGCTCTTTGGGTTGGCCCTTAGTCTCATACATATTGGCCCTTAGGCTCATACATATTGGCCCTTAGGCTCATACATATTGGCCCTTAGGATCTTTTTAGATTGGGTCGATTCGACCTCTAATATGGCTATAGTTTTCCCTCATTCTAGTTAAAGACTTTTGAAGTTTTGATTATGCCTTGGCATGTTTTGTGTTCCTCCGACTCTTTGACGGCTCAGACAAGAACCTCGATTATGAGTCGATATGTGACGATAGTTGAGCCTCGTGAGGTTTTCTCGAAGGATGTTTTTTTGAATCCTTTTCATTGAAGGATGATTGTTTCGAAGCCTTTTTATTGTTCGGAGCTGATATTATCAAAGCTCTGTTGCTGATGCCGGGGGTAACCTGATTAACCGATTTTTTTCGAAGTATTTGAAGGCCTTTAGTTTTATGGCAGCAGTCAGACGTATCCGAGCCGCGTTAATTTGGTCGTAGCCTTTTAATATGACCGTAGTATTTATGTTCGGTTATAGCCTTTGGTCCCTGGGTGAGATGACCTCGGCGTCTATATCGAGGGTATGCCTTTTTAGGGGTCTTACAAGTTTGAATATATAGCCTTGGCTTTAATATCAGGGTTATGCCTTTTTAAGGTCTTATAAATTTGGGCATGCCTCGTTGAGGTCTTACATATTCGATGTTGCCTCACTGAGGTCGTTCGATCTTGAAGTTGCCTCATTGAGGTCTTACAAATTTGAGTTTTTGACGGCTCGATGAGCTGACTGTCAATGACAGTCCCCGAATGTTCGAGAGTTTTTGGGCCCTAAGCCGTTTTATGTGAAATTAGTAAACTTCTTTGAGGCACAAAGCGTTTTGATAAGCAAAGAGGCTTCTTCGATTACTTGATATATGTGTACATGTTTTTGCCTTCGGAGGCTTTGATTATTCTACATGGACACGATTCATTTGACCATTTGGCCCAATACAACATTCTCCTATCGAGGCCCTCTTAGGCATAACTTTATTCCTTCGAAAAGATAACCTCTGAGGGGATGCCCCTCAGTATTCGAGGTTGATTGAAAAGAAGACTTGAATACTTGTTGAGTTTTCCTTATGTAGCATATATGTGTCTCCCGGTAAAACCCATTTGGGATAAAACCCGATCTAAGGGAAAAAGAATGCAACTCATGCTTTAAAACCCAAGGTCTTTGAGCTGGAGGGTGCTTCGACTCCTCTCAATCGAACACCTGCAATAAGTTAGTATAAAACATAAATGAAAAGGGAGAAGGTCATACCTTAGCAATGGTAGCGTTTGAGTCTCGATATGTTCCAATTGCTTGGTAGTTGCTTGCCTTCCATGGTGCCCAGTTTGTAGGACCTTTTGCCTATTGTTTCGAGGACGCGACACGGTCCTCTATTCACTTATTCGGGTCCAACCAAGTATGTAGGTTGTGGTTGCTATTTGGCTGTTTGTTTGTCCTTTGGCTCCTTCGATGTAAAGGGCGTCGATGTAGGTGTTATGTCGTGCACCACAAACATCTCCCTTGCTGCATGCTGCTCCCCGTACACTGTTTTTACTCCGTCCTTTGTTGGAAACTTCATCATCTGATGAAGGGTCGATGGCATCGCCCACATACTGTGTATCCACGACCTTCCAAGTAGGGCATTGTATCTCATGTCGCATTCGATGACATGAAACTTGGCATTTTGAATTATACCGGACAGGTTGACTGGGAGGATGATTTCCCCCTTTGTTGTCTCACTTTCCATGTTGAATCCATTTAAGACTCGATCGACAGGTATGATCTGATCGAGCAGTCTAAGCTGCTCCACCACCCTCGACCTGATTATGTTGGCCAAGTTACCTGGATCCACGAGCACACGTTTAATTTTAACTTTATTCAAAAGAAAAGAAATTACCAGTACGTCATTATAAGGCTGAGACAAGGTCTCGATGTCCTCTTCGCTGAATGTAAGAGCATCGTATGGTATGTAGCTCCGAGTTCGCTTTCCCCTGGTGACGAATACTTTTGTTCGCTTGAAAACGGGTCCATGTGAGACGTCGATTCCTCTAATGATCATGTGGATGATGTAATGTGGTTCTTCCGGTTCGTTCTTCCCGTTCGCCTCTCTTTCCCGGAGTTGGTTCTTAGCTCGGTCACTGAGGAGCTCTCGAAGGTGCCTTTCGCTGATCAGTCGGACTACCTCTTCTCGAAGCTGTCTACAATCCTCGGTCCTATGACCATGAGTGCCATGGTGTTTGAATACCAAGTTGGGGTTCCTTTTTGAAGGATCTGACGATATGGGTTTTGGTCACCTGGTATCTCTAATCTTACCTATGGCTGATACGATGTCTGAGGCATCGATGTTGAAGCTGCACTCAGATAGACGGGGTGCCTCTACCGGCCCCGCGTACCTATCGAACCCGACTTTTCTCATGAGTCCCCAAAAACCTTGACCTCGATCCGTCATTCGATCGCTTTGAGGTATATTGCTTCTTGGGGCATTTCTTCGATCTTCTACATACAGTTGGTATCTTTTGTTGTTTGGTCTCGACTCCCTTTCCGTAAACCTTGATTCCTTTGTCAAGAGCCTGCTTGGATATACTGCGCCAGAGAGGGATCCCAATTGGTCTTCCTCGACCCTGATCTTCGATTGATACCTGTTGTGCACATCCGCCCAAGTTACGGCGGGATACTCAACCAAATTCTTCTTCAGCTGCTTCGAAGCTATCGAGCTCCGTTTGTTCAAGCCCTAAGTGAAGGTCTGCACTTCCCAGTCATCGGAGATTGGTGATAATTCCATTAGCTCCATCTGAAAGAGAGATACGAATTCCCTTAGCATCTCGTTCTCCCTTTGTTTGATTTTGAAGACGCCGGACTTCCTTGTAGCGACCTTGATGGCACCAGCATGTGACTTCACAAAAGAGTCTGCCAATATGGCAAACGAATCTATTGAGATCAGGGGAAGGCTGTGATACTACATCATGGTCCCCTTGGACAACGTTTCTCTAAATTTCTTCAGCAAGACGGATTCAATCTCGTCATCCTTTAGGTTATTCCCTTTTATACCACAAGTATAAGTGGTAATATGCTCATTGGGATTTGTGGTCTCGTTGTACTTCGAGATGTCGGGCATCCTAAACTTCTTTGGAATAGGCTTCAGAGCTGCACTCGATGGGAATGGTTTATGCACGAACTTTTTTGAATTTACACCCTTCAGAATCAGTGGTGCGCCCGGGATCTGATCGACCCTCGAGTTATAGGTCTCCATTTTGTTGTCGTTAGCTTCTATCATTTTTTCTCCTGATTCAATCCTTTTGGTGAGGTCCTAGAGCATTTTCATAATAGCGGGGTCTGTTGCTGACCCATTGTTACTCGATCTCTCTAGTGGCTGCTCGACTCAAGGAGCTGTTTCGGGTACTACTGTGCTCAGAGTTTTCTGCTGACTCTGTAGCTGAGCAATAGCCACTTGATGTGCTTGTAGCATCTCAAAAATGACTTGTAGGCTAATTTCCCTTTTCTCCCGAGCAGGAGTTCTCTGCGCTTCATATTGGTCTCCTCCGCGCACACTTCCGTCGGTATCAAAGCTTACATCGACATGCAGAGCATTGCGTGAGCCCACATCGATGGGGATTTGTATTGGTGCCACCCCAGGGTTTTGCAGTGGTACACCAGCGACTGAGACAGTTGCACCGTTTTCTCCATGAAGCCCAAGATCGTTGTTATCGTGTGCATTCACTGAGTTGGATATTTTTGGACCTGAAATCAAAGATTCTTGGACAAGAAAAAGTGTGAAAAATAACTTGTGTTTTCAGAAAACCAACACTACAACTATCACTATTATTTTTAGCCCCACAATGGGCGCCAAACTGTTTACCTAATGGTATTAACAATAATATTTGATGTTGTGGTTCTAAAAATATGTGATTTATTTTAATACTAGTTGTTGGGTAAGAAATGTTTAGTGCAAGTAAGAGAGAAATGATGAGCAAACCGGTATGGTCACGAGACTGGGGACCTCGAGCTCAGTAGTATCGGGCCTCGAGGGTAGTCTTTTGGCAGTTGATAATGAACAATAAATGAAGAACAATAAATGAATACAATAAATGAAGAGCAACAAATATGTAGAGTAATTGTTGAGCACGTTTAGGTAAGTAAAGCAGAGAATGTTCTATAGCGGTGAATATTCTTATGTGTTACAAAATGACAGGGGTCCCCTTTATATAGGCGGGGGAAATCCCAACATAGTACATGTCTAATTATGACAAAAAAATGATATTGGTACAGCTGTATAATGGCTCAGTACGGACTTGTACTACTCTTGCAGACCTTGTCATCTCTAACCACGTGTCCTTGGGAATTTCTCGCATTTTCATGACGATCATCAATTTTCATACTACCTCGATGTATGCTGTGGTGAGTCTTCGATATGCCCTCTCAAGGGGAGTACTTCGGGGTCGAGCCTCAGACTGTGCTTCGAGCCCCTCGAAACGGGGCTTGGATTCCATCGAGGCCTTAAAATCGGACTTCTCCCATTTTGGTCGTATACAAATATCCACTAGAATATTCTCTTTAATGTTCTATCTTGAAACTAGCCGTTTTAATTCTGTGAGGGGTGTTCAATCGTGCCTCGACCTTAGTCCTTGCTGACTCTTTGACTGATGCCTTCATTGTTCCTTGAAGTACTTCGAGGCATGCCAGCCCGTGAATGTCTCCCTAATGGTGTCATGGCTTAAGCATTTTAGAGATAAATTTTGACCTATACACGCAGACCCCACTTTATTGAATTACATTGAATTATTTAATAATAATAATAATAATCGGTTTAAAGACCAAAAATCATGTTAAAATTAGCAATTCTGGGACATGAAGAAGTCGGATTTAAGTAGGGAGAATTCTGGGAATTTAACTAACGTAGGAAGGGATTTGGATGAATTAATTGCTAGTTTATCCAAAATGTGAATGTATGAGTGCCACTATTTTCGGGGGCATACATTTTGAGGTCGGAGTAATAGAACGACGGCCACCTTGAATAAAGGATAAGGACGGTGGACCTTAAGGAGTCGTTTGGTAGGGAATAAATAATATCAAAATTATTAAGTAAAATCTGTACTCTCAATTTATTTTAATATTATAAAAGCAGCGTTTAAATTACTTTGCGCCAAGTATTGCTAGGTTATATAAAAGTAATTACAGATATCAGTATAGTAACTCTAACTATATGATATACCTTATATCTTGTGGTTTGTTTTGAAAAAATAGTACTGCAAACATATTACTATATGAAACTCTTTTTAATCTCGATATACATATTTTGTCCTTAGTAACGGTGGCGGAGCCGCCTTATATAAAGGATACTCCTTCGCGGGAAAAATATATTATGTAAGTAGTTAAAAGAAAAATTTATATGTATGTATATATTATGTAATGACTCCCGTTAATTTTTTGTTATATTTATTTTTATATATTTTGACACTTTCGAAAATTCTGGTTCCGTCAGTGCTTAGGAAGTGGGTTTTTGGACATAAAAAGTGTAAAATTCCGAAGATAAAAAAATTCAAGTGAAAATCGTATTTGAAAATTAAATTATATTTTGACATTAATCCAATTTTGGGCAGTTTTTGAATTTTGTAAGCGATATGAAGTAAAAAAATTGAAAAATCGGCTTTAGAATTTTTTTAATTTTTTGAAAAATTCATAAATTCATCTTTAAATGAAAATTAAAAATTTTATAGCCAAACTTTGATTTAGAAAAAAAAAGTAAAACAAAAAATAAATAAAAAAGTATTAAAAAATTTAGGGCCAAACAGGCCCTAAAATGCTCTAATTATAAAAGTGAATAAGTACAATTTTCATATTGAGTTTGGCCAAGTCAAATATAGAGTCAAAGGACGAAATAATGGACTACTGTATCATTTTGGTACACTGCGTGGCAGTTTGTGTAATTATAGGCGTACTGTGGTCCCATTCTGTTGACACATCGCTGACCAAACTGTACATATCTCTGTGCTATTTAGCCACCTCGTATTCTGTGTGCTGAAAAGTTGACTACAAACCTCATCTTTTCCTTCAGTTATTTTCTTTTTTTCGAGTGAAAATATTTTCGAACTTTTAATCTAAAATAGCTAGTATTTATAAAATTATTAAAAAATAGTTATAATTTTGCTAAAAACATAAAAAGTTTCAGCATAATATGTAGGATTACGGAGCTCCTGGATATAAATTTTAGCATGTTAGAATTGCAGGACACGAAAAGTTCCAGAGCATAATATGTAGGATTATGGAACTCATGCATATGACTCACTTGTGGGAAACTACTGATTTGTGTTGTTGTATGGAACTCCTGCATATATATAAACTTTCAGTATATTATGATGAAACTGCAACACATGATAATTCGAACTCCAACATATTATGCTGGAATATTTCCGGATTTTTAACAATATTTTTATTCATATTTTCTCGTTACAAAGAGTACAATTACGTTTAAAACTATGGCTCGTTGGTAATCCATGTTCGAAATCAGAAAATCAGAGAAGCAGAGAAACATGCATTTAATAAAAAAATTAGAAAAAATAATTTCGAGCCCATTAAATTCACAGTGTGTCTTTAATGAATTTAATCTCCTCACTATTGCCCAAGGTATACGGATTAATTCCTCCCAGGATGGAACGGAATAACTATTATGTGATAGCGGCACTTCAAATCACAGAATTTCAGCGAACTCAACAAACGGAGCAAATCACACTTGACACTTATGTTTATTTAAAAATAATGCAACAAAGTAGAAAAGAGGGGAGATGATTTCAAATTTTCTTTATTTTTGAAAAATGAGACCAAACCTCTAAATTTATAGATAATGAAAGGGTGAGATGAAGAGGTGAAATATAAGAGGTACCTCTTCTATTTCTCATTCACACCCCTTAATAAAAATGGAACATGACTATTATTCAATTACCAATTGTAAATCCGTCTATATTTGAATTTCGCCCTTTTTTCGATTTATGTAAAATTTAGTGGGCTTTTGGACATACAAAATTGTGAAACTCAAGAAAAAAGTGATTTTTTTTCAAGTTAAAAATAATATTTTAAAAAAATCAGAAAAAGTGATTTTTTTCAAGTTAATAACTTTTTGAAGTTCGAAAAACTCCTTAATTCAACTTCAAGTTGAATTTCAAAACATCATGGCCAAACACTAAAACAGAAAAAAGTGGGAAAATTGTTATGGCCAAATGGGCCCTTAGGAGTTTAGATTTTATTTGGTTAGAAATTAGTATTCCCTCCATTTTAATTTAGGTGATGTAGTTTGACTCGGCACAGAGTTTAAGAAAAAAAAGATTTAAAATTTGTGGTCTCGAAAGCTTAAGGGATAAAAGCTTTGTGGTCATGATATTTGTGTGATTATAAAAGTTTCTCATTAAGGATAAAATAAGTAAAATGAAGAGTTTAAAGTTAAATTATTTTCAATTATAAATTATTATTATTTTAACAAATTAATAAGTAAAGTGTGTCATTTAATTTGAAATAGAGGGAATACTATTTTATTTGAAGTTGAAGTAGGTAACTATTTTAAGTTAAATTTGAATTTTTTTAAATACTTTTCAAGTAAAATACATGTTTAAACATAATTTTTATTTTAAATGTCTTTTCAAATTCATGTCCAAAAGCCATGATTCACTAAATAATAATTAAACCCTTTAATAATTAATTTTGGTAATAAAATAGAACAAAACGATGCAGTAGTGAGATATGGGGGAAAAAAGAACTTTTTCTCGGAAAAGTTTAGATTACACATTGCACGTGGAAGAAAAAAGGAAATAAAAAAAAATACAGTACAAGCTTGTCTTTTTTAAATGGTCAAAGCCAATTAGTTGTCTACGTAGATAGAAATCATATTATTTTCAAATTTCATGGAAAGGCAATCGCATTTTTGTTTCTCGTCCACAATTTTTTTATGCACTACAACAATAACAAATTCAAATCCAGTGAATTTTACTAGTAAAATTTGGAAATAATATTGTATATTGTGTATACAAATCTTATTTTACCGAAGAAGATAGAAAAATTGGTTTTAATAGATCGTCGGCTACACTAAAATCAGGAAAGGGCCTTACACACGGGGACACTGGCTGATCCCGCC
Organism: Nicotiana undulata; assembly: GCA_005239495.1. NCBI lineage: Eukaryota > Viridiplantae > Streptophyta > Magnoliopsida > Solanales > Solanaceae > Nicotiana > Nicotiana undulata. The sequence goes on along the minus strand of ML286888.1, from coordinate 148,714 downwards.
GACAGGAGCAAAGGAAGGTATCTTTCGGCTACGAGCATTTGTACGAAGAAAGGAGTCTCGTACAAAGGGTTGGAAAGAAGGCTTTTACCTTATTTCAGGTGGGTTAGTGCGTATCTGTTCGGGCGGAGGCGGACAATAAAAAGACAGAAAGGAACGAATGATGCCAACCAACTCGACAAAGACATTCAGATATGAAAAAGATAAAGAAAGACGTGTTAAGCTTGTGTTTTTCCAGCCGACTCACACACGATCGTCTTTTTTTCTATTGAAGAGTCGGACTCCCTCACATTGCCTTTTCATCCTGGGTGTCTTCCAGTGGTCTTCTAGCCTTAGAAGAAGTCGTGTCCGCCCCGGGTATCTGCAACGTCCTCCTTTGATATTCAAATATGGGAGAACTAAAAGGCTGACCTAATTAATTATTCGTAAAAAAGGAGTTGCGAGACGCTTTCTCAACCAATGCACCCACATGCTCTTCATAACGGTGGGTGCCTACTTCAACTATATCACTATTTCAAATAATTTATTTTATATAAAATTATAATACAAATTTTTAACGGAAATATATGGGTGCATACAACATAACTTAGGTCTGTTGTTATAGGAAAAGTGTAAAGTATTTTAACCCTAATCATTATATTTTGATGGAATGTAAAAAGTGATATGCTACATCTTAGGAATATATAGTAGCTCACATTAACTATCAAATGATACGTTTAATTAGTTCTTAATTAAGTTATTTGATAGTATAAAAAGATTTATAAATCAGAGTGTAAACCCTTCTCAATTGAAAGATAAAGTATTATTTTGCTTGTCTCATCTCAATCTTTTTTTTATTACTTATCAAGATATCATTTCCTTATCAATAAGCTTTTGTAATTATACTAATATTAAATATATTTAATATTTTTAGTCTTAAATGTCTTATATTTACAAAAAATTCTCCCTCAATGTCCAATTATTCATCAGAAATACTGACTATTGAGAGACTGATTTGAGGCCTCAACCGACAACTATACTTCATTCTACGTGCTTTTCAAGCTAGCACTCGTGTTGAAATAAAAAACAGAGATGTTACATATTTAAAATCATAAATTTTGAAAAATCTCACTATTTTTTAAAATCTCGTGTATCGAATCTAAATAGATTCAAATAAGCTGAAAGGGAAAGAATATTATAGTACTCCCTCCATTTCATATTATCAGTTGTCGTTACTAGAAATAGTTGTCTCAAATTATTTGTCATTTTAGAAGTTAAAAATAAAATTGATTATTATTTCCTTTTTTACCCTTAATAATAAGTGTTCTTGAATATGGAAACAACACATAAATAAAATAAATATTCAATAAAGAGAGATTATATCTTAAGATATACATAAGAGTAAAATAGTCCAAGCCTTTTCCGAATTAATATTTCTAAGAAACGTATAAAAAAGAAATACAACATATAATATGAGAGAGACGTGCCGTAATTAATAGAAAGACGGTAGTACATGAATTGGCTGGCAACAAGAAGCAAACTCTATCTCTCTAATGATAGAAATGGCTCGGCGTCAACTCATAATTATGTGAAATTGATGGTGTAGATAGTACCACTACTAAAGAAAGTTGCCTTTTCAATGCTTAACTAAAAAAAAGTACTCCAAATTCAGATTCTCAGTCACGAGCAAATGGTAATTACCATCAACACTTTGATTTGACACTGCTACCACCAAAAACAAACATTCCCTCTCATTGCCACAATTTCCAAATGTTGTAATTATCCTAATAAGTCTACGGGTTCCTTGTCCCGGAAAATATCTCATATTCAAATGTTAAAAAACCTAATCCAAATAACTAACAAATTCAGAAAATTCTATTTTCGAAAGCAAAGCTTTGAATGAATTTCAATAGTGAACTTTACTCTTCAATTTTCTGACATTGCAAACAGGGGGAGAAGGAGAAAATACACGACCCCTTGAAGCATATGTAAGATGTGAGAAAAAAAGAGAGTGAAAAACAATGATTGTGAGAATACAGATTTAACTCCATAACTTTTAGAAGCAATGGTTGTAAGAATACAGATTTTGAATTTGCTCATGAGTTCAAAATATGTATAATATGGGCTAGGTAGAGTAAAACTTAAAAACATAGGTCATTTTTTGTTATGGTGTGAAGTCATATGTATTTTCTTGTAATTCTTTCTTTTGATAAAAACCGAACTAACCCGGTCCATGTACACCCTTAATGATATGGATGACAACATTTTCTCCATTGTAAATTTTGTTTTCTTTAATCGCCTAATATTCAAAATCTATTGGTCCGATTAATTCACCCCGGAAAATAGTGCAGTAACAATTAGGGTAAAAACGGCTTTTTAGTCATAGACGAACTCTTAAAACCTCTTAGAACAAGAAAAGATTCTAATGTAATGGCAAAGGAGTTCAAAAATAGCTTCATGTTATAGATCCAAATCCTAAGCGTGAATCTATGTGAGCACGTGATTTTCACCTATCGTATAATTCTACAAAATCTCGCTAAATTAATTAATTTTACGGATTTTTGTTGAATTTTAATGCTATTTGCGAATTTATTTTTCACATTGCGTAGCCATAATCCGTCATTTAAATCCATAAATAATTTAAAATGGCATGATTAAGCACGTAACCTTAGTTATCATTTAAATAAATATAATTGTTTGATATAAAGTGTGTTAATGTTAATTTCTTGATTTAATTATTTCGTTTTAACAAAATTGTGAAAATTGTCCTTTAAATGATTAGGAGTAGTAAATTTAATTGTTTTACCTTTAATTAATTTATCAATTAATCTATAATGAGACAAAATTAAGTTAAAAGTTAACTACTATATTTTTTTAGTTTAAGCTAATTGAAATTAATTAATTAGTTGTTAAAATAAAAGAAAATGGGGTCTTGGCCAAATTGAGCCAATTTAAACTAGCTCAATCCCAAACTTAACCCAAAAACCCCACAAACCAAGCCCAACCCCTTTTAAAAATCTGATCCAACCCATTCCCCCCCACTAAATCTTGACCGTTGATCTCTTTTGATCAAACGGTTGAGAACCTCCCACCCTTTTAATATTTAAGTGTTCCATAACACCCCCTACCCCCCAATCACTCAAAGTCTAACCCCCCCTATTCATCTCTCTTCCCCTCTCTCTCTAAGAGACTGGCCAACCACTGCCGTCTCTCCACCGCTGCCCCGCCTTAGCTCCGTCGTCCGTCGCCGGCCGAAAATCGCCTCCGGCGGCGGAGATTCTCCAATCAACCCCAATTTTTAACCAAGTGATCCCATACGTCTCCTTAATCACCTCCCATCGTTAGTTTCCCCAAAAAACCAATCAATTTGCTTCAATTTCAGATCTGAAATCTTAAAACCCTAGGAAATCCACAATCGGCCGATTTAGAGGTAATCAATGGTTTAGACCTTCATGAGTCAATTTCTCTTGACTGAGCTATTGATTCATGAGGGTTTGAATCGTTTTCGAACCCTGCCGGAGTCCGGCCAAAGTCCGGCAACCTTTATCTTTTCCGACAAATCATTTTTAACGGATATTTCTTTCTTCCCTTCATTATTTTATGTGATATTAAAGCCAAAAATCATGTGAACCGTGTTTTCTTTAATTTTTTGTCTAAATAGCTTGCTGCCCGTGCATGTAACAGTTGTTCCCATATCCCTTATTTGACTATGTGTTATCCTCTATAAATGACCAAACCCTGAGAACAATAAGCTTGATTTAGTCGTTCAAAGGATCAGTCCCCTGTGATGTTGCATGTAACTCCCCGTCTCCTTTTTACCGTTTTCAAATATTGTTGAAACGAGTAAATCACTATATGCTTTATTTTCATCTCTGTCCCTGTTTATGTTGGATTCATTTAGTTACTTGTTGAAAAATGTATTTGATTCTTGATTTTGCAATGAAGGACCAGAATTTTACTTGTATGGTATTCCGGGAGTTAGCTCATAACTATTGTTAATTCATTTCTAACTGCTGCGACTGCAATTGTTCAATATTATTCATAGTTGGGTTTTACTTTTGGTTTGCTAGAATATCTAATCATGTCTAATTATTTGTGTAAATTATAGGATAAATCCTATTATGAGTCATTTATGTTTCTTATGAATTACTAAGTGCATGATTTCCATTTAAAAAAATAGTAACAGAATACTTGAATTATACCTAAGTTAGATTTGCCGTTTGAAACTAAATGATTTCACTCTCATCATTAGTTTTGAGATTGACAGTGTATAGTCATGGACTAACCCAGTTTAATCCTAAGCGTCAAGATTAACTTAGTTAATTATAACTTCCTAAAAGTAACTTGTTCAACTAGTTTAACCTAGGTTGATAGCCTCTTAAACAATTAACTAAGTCCTAGAATCGGTTTAGGATAGTCAATTTAGGTTTCATTAACTAAACAAATCATTTAACTTAAGTTAAGAAAAATGGGTTGACTAACCTTAACTAAGCCTAATTAAACTGATTAAGTAAATAATTTACAACTTAGGCTTAATAATTGGTTAAGTCTCTGATTTTAGGTAAGCAAAGTGAATTAGCTTAACTAAATCATTGGGTTTAAGTTAAAGAATTAAATTAGTTAACTTACTTTAATGAATTAACTTAAACATAAGTAATTAGTATGAAACTAACTCTAGGCATTTAATCAATAAACATTTGAGTAATTAACTCAACCCTAGTTTAGAACAACTAGTAGTCACCTAAAGAACATAACTAGTGTTAGTTAAACTAGAGTTAAGTAATAACCCAAGTGAGTAACCTTGATTAACCAATGGTAAATTCAGGGGCTCCAAAGGGTATAATAGGTAATATAGACTTAGTAAATCAGATTTTAAGGGTAGAAAGGTCTTTAATAGGTGAGAATATTCTAGAATAGGGGGCAACTGTCCAAAAAGATAAGGTTGACAGCTGCCATATGTACTATTATGTACTATTTGCAGCTTTTTGAATAAGGGATATTCCAAAAGATACCTCATTCCCAAATACCTATAAAGGGACCCTCTCTTCACACTTTAAGGACCTTTTTTCTGTCTAAAAAAGCTGCTGAAAAGTCTAAGGGCAGAATTCCACACACACACACATCATTCTGAAAATACATGAACAGTTAAAAGAAAAAACAGAAAAATAGAGCAGCAATTACTGAAAATAAAGTCAGTAAAAACAAAATCTGGTCATCTTTGAACCAAAAAAAAAATCAGTGTTGCTTTGGTTTGAGAGTTCTTTTCTATCTTTTACTGGGGTTTCCTCTGGTTTTCTGTTGCTGTTGTTGTTGTTTTCTCCTAGCTGATTTCTTCTTGCCTTGACCTTTATTTGGTCAAGACTTCTCTGCTTTTCTCTTTAAAGGTATGTAACATCGAACTTTTATATGAAATATTTAAATTCAAAAATTATTATTGAAATTATTGCCTCATTTTGTGTTTCTTTGAGGTCATATGAATCTGAATCTTCTTCTCCTCCATCCTTGATATGAAAACTGGAATAAATGCATTACTACCTAAGTGTATGTGTGACTCTTGAGACTGGCCTTATTTTCTTTTGTTAAAATTTTGCAATATATGTGGCATGTCGTAGTTTAGACGTTAATTTTATGTTGGTATCAGTCTATTTNTGACCTTATTTTCTTTTGTTAAAATTCTGCAATATATGTGGCATGTCGTAGTTTAGACGTTAATTTTATGTTGGTATCAGCCTATTGGTGCTGATTTGCACTCGGGTAGATGAGTTTTGATTCTTTAATAGTCAAAACTCACTCCATGATAAGTGCATAAATTTTGTATGGTCGGATGAAGTTTGCCCTTCAAAAAGGGTATAAAATATGTAGTAAAAGGCATGTAGAGCTGAGGAATCTGAACTTTTTGAATGGTCAGGTTCATCCTCTAACAAATTCCTAAATAATCAAGGTTTCATGTAATCTAGAACGATGTTAGTAGTAGCACTAAGGTAGATGAATTTGACTTATTGATAGTCAAATTCACCCCTTTTTTGGTGCACAAAAAAACAGCAACTTAAGATGCTGAAAATTGCGCTTCAAAAGGGTGTAAAGTATGTAGTTAAGAAAATGCATCAGAGTGAGAATATGAACCTTTGAATGGTCAACTTCAACCTCAAAAATGCCTAAAATGTTCTATATAGTTTAGGATCATGTTAATGTTGGCACTACGGTAGATGCGTTTGGCTTGTTAGTAGTCAAAGTCGTCCTACATTAAGTGCTTAAACAGTGGTTCATGTCCTTGAAGTTACCTTTTTTAAGGTGTAAAACATGTAGTTAAAAAGGCTTCCTAGAGTGAAGGATCATGATCCCTTAAGATGATATGATTCTGNTTAAAAAGGATTCCTAGAGTGAAGGATCATGATCCCTTAAGATGATCTGATTCTGTTTTTCTGAAAGCCTAAAAGTTCAAACTATGGTATAATCATCAAGAAGAACAAAATGAGACCTATGGAGCTGAATCTGAACCCCTATTATGGTCAGATTCAGTCCATGAAAGGTGTGAATGCTTTGTTCCTCTAAGAGCATCATCAAAGACTGAATCTAACCTTCTTCATGGTTAGAATCACCTTTTAACGAAGCTCAGAAGTATATCTTCAAATGCTGTCCAAACAGCAAAGCGTTAGACTCAATGTCAAAGTCTGCTCTATTTGTGTTCTTTGTTCATTAAAGAGACTTAGCGAATAAGTCTCTATGTAGCTTTAGACTTATGTTAGCATTGGCATTAGGGGGTTAAAACTTTGACTCATTCACGGCCAAGTTTACCCTTTGAAAAATGCATAAAGATCTGTTTTGCGGTAGTTCACTCTAAACAAATCTTCAGATTAAAATCTCGCTAAGACCTATCAAGTATTTACTCTCTTTGTCAGAATTTCATGTGTAAACCCGAATTTTAAAACACGTCTAGGCGAGCTTGCATGCTTTTTAGCATTATCGGACATTGAACCTGACCTTCTTTGTGGTCAGGTTCGTTCCATGAGGATGCAGAAAGGTCATATTACCTTCTTGATTGTCACAAAAACTCCAAACAGAAGCATGACTATTTTTATTGAAACAAAGTGAAGAATAGGAAGATCAATAGCCAATAGCTTAATCCTATTATCACGCAATCCTTTTCTTTAATTGTAAATTTTTAGAAGGCAATGAAATGTCATTTTTCAGAATCATTGTAATTAAGGACTGGACTGTATATATTTTAATCCTGCTTAATATTCATGTTTATTTTCCTTTTTCTTTCCTCTGAAAAGTAGTTTTTTTTTTTTAGTGAATTTAATAACCCATCCCTGTCTCTAAAACGTATGACAACAGTAGGAGTTTGAGTATATATCTAAGCTGGCAGACATAAGACCACCATAAACACGCTGATTTAAACAATGGCTATCACAATCGTAGTTACCAGCAACATAAGGTAGAGTTAACCACACTTAATTCATTTTTACACCTAGTAAACTCTCTGAAATCAACAAACATAGCCTATTCTTTGCAAACGAATTTCAAACTCTAGTGACACATGCTCATATTTCAGACTGATAAAAGAAACCGTAGGTTAGGCCTAGATTACAAAATTCAAAAACCAAGTGTTCATTTTGGCAATCTGCATCTTTGGAAATCTGGCGATTTATTTGTACACAATGAGGCAAATCTTTGAATGTATATGAATGTTGTTTTTTTTCCAGAATGAGGACTGAAAATTAATACTAAAAATGCAGATTCTAGTTATTTTTGTGTAAAATGTTCTCATCATGCTCATCTCTAATAATGTTAGCTCAAACAACACGTATCCTTCCATATTAACTACATACAACTAGGATTTGGCCAAAGGGTTAATTCAATTATGGGGCTAAAATGAGGCCATAGCCCAAATTCTTGCCTTTAGGATAACGAATGCAATTTCAGATAATTTTATCCTATAGGTTAAGTATATTCCCTTTAGACCAAAATTACAAAATCTACTGAAAAGATCAATGATATTCCAAAACTACCATAATCTACACTCGGGAGTGGCAANAATTCATACTTATCAAAGGCGTTTAAATGTCAAAGAGTTTAAATATGCAATAGGCTAAAACACGTAAATAATCAGATAATTTAGGCCGAATAATAATAGTTGTGCGACCGTGCTAGAACCACGGAACTCGGGAATGCCTAACACCTTCTCCCGGGTTAACAGAATTTCTTACTCAGATTTCTGGTCGCAGACCACTTAAAACAGAGTCAAATCTTCCTCGATTTGGGGTTTTCAAAACAAAACGGTGTCCCGGAGCATCGTCAAAAATCCGGGTGGCGACTCTGAAAAAATTAATTAATAAATCCCAAAAATCGAATAATGTCACTTAAAGTGGAAAAACTCCCTCATTACCCTTCATACATCCGGGGTAGTGAAAAAAGGAGGTGTGACAATCTCTAGTATTTTTATTCCTCCATTTCTGAGGCTCGAACCCGAGACCTCAAGTTAACTGTAAGGAACCGAAACCACTTGTAGTCATACTTCACCAATTTTTCTATTTCTGTTTCTCTTAAATAGGTTTCTTAGTCCTATTTCCCCATTAAAGCATGTCTGTATTCTAGTGAACGTAGAATATTCCCTCTAATAGAAAGAAAAAAAAAGGAATTATAAACTAAGGAAAAAACAGAAGGAATATGCACATCATGGAGAATATTCGTTTCATATGAGCTAGTTGCTAAATGTTCTGTTTCAATGGAATTCACTTCTCTTGCATTATGTATCTAATCTGGAATCTCATATTGTTTACTGTCATTCACAATGTCCTCTGCAGGTTTTAGCTGCACACAGGTATGGTATCAACAACACGTTCTCTATTTGGCTTCCGAACGGGGCTAGTAACTCAGTAACTCACATGAACTCAGCAAATGCCGCCTACAACTAACAGAACAAAATGACACTAGTTATTTGACCCTCCTTCAGAATTAGGGAGGGGAGGCATAGATGTCTTAGGTACTAAGCAAACGATCATAAGGTAATCGTAACTAATTAATAGCAATTCTCATCCCGAAATTCACTTAATCAACGCTAAACTAATGGAGTATAGTTTGGTGTGAGTTTTTACCTCTACTACATTCACATGTCCAAAAATAACAGCTTTATATCTAAGCCTATATTGCAATAACCATAGAGCAACCACAAAAAATTCAGCTTCTATATATGGATAAGCCTGGGTGATGAACAGATCTAGTTAGCATAGCCACAATACAGCTGTAATGGGAGACAAAAAGAGCACAATGTCAAAAGATGGACAATGAGTGAGAGGCTAGCAAGCAATCATCACCAATTTGATAAACTTTTGATTGCCTTTCCTCCCTTAATTTTTCTACTTTGCTTTTGTGATTCCAGTATCACTAGGTGTTGCTACAAAAAGTCTAGCTTGAATGAATCTTGATAGCAATAATTTCTCCCCCACCACCTTTCTTTCAAAACCTTTATCATAAAAAAGCAAGTGCTAAAGCCAATCCTGCTATTATGATTGAGATAGGTTATCTATCCTATGCTTATAGTTTGTGGGGTCACATAGTCCCATCCTTAGCACTGGTCAATGCCTCTACTCATTTGTTTGCATATAAAATTCCCTCTTTTCCACCACAAAGTCAGGAAGAGATGTAGAAATATCATAACATAATCCTCAGTCATGGGGTCCCTAAAGGTAATAAAAATCAGCTCAAATCTTAATCTAAGTAACCTAGACAAAAGGGTACTATACTTTCAATTCTAAGAAATGAATCAACAATAATCTCTTTTAAAATACCGAACCACGGTACAGCAATACTGTCGATTTACTATTACGTAACATGATAATATGAACAGATCTGAACAAAATGACAAAAACATACTCTGTTTTGACCTGCCAAAGATGATTGAGATGTATACGCTGAGTAGTTCTCAAGAGTCAAAACTATCAATGTACATCGTACATACAGACATGCTTGAGGTGTTGAACACTAATAGAGATGGGTATGAAACTCAGGATTCAAATCTAGGATAGGCATGTCCTGTAAACCTCACCCCTCATTACATCTATTGGTGTGTGTTCCGAAGTGTAACGCTCAGGGCCTTGATACATTCCTGTCTTCTCCAGAAGGTTGAGTCCTTCATCCCTACCAAATCTTGAAGCATATAGCTTGAGGTACTCAATATCCTAAAAGGAATCAGTCACCAAAAAAGGAGTGAATACAAAAAGGGGAAATGAACGCAATCAGGCAATTAAAGAGAGGGAAAAAGAAGACTTCATGCAAAGCTTCAACATCTTTCTGTCGATTATTCGAGAAGCTTCAATTTATAGAAGACCAGTAGAAAGAACTAAGAAGAAGGATATGTACAGAGAAGGTATCTCGTTGAACAAAACACAGCAAAACATTGTAACTGAATGAGTAAACTGAACAGGACAAATATCTGCAATTGTTTCATATAAATGGAATGACTGAAGGAAATAGAAGTGTTGAAGTCTCTGAAAATAGGACCTAACAAGATTCAGCAAGTTAAATTGAAATCCAAACAGGCCGTATTTAACTAAAGAATGTGCTGAGGAAAGACATCAAAAAGATCTTGTTCAAACATGCAAAGAGAAGTGCATCCAATTGTTTGTTCTGTAACACAGAATTTTGCACCTTCCAGCCCCTAAAAGTTCAAGGAGACTGCATGGTTGATGCCTTTCTACATGGTTCTCAAGGGTCACAATTGGCTGAAATGCGAAGACACTATGAGAGGGGGAAAAAAGTGAATATAAAGAGTACCTGCAAGCCACTCAAGAGACGCTCCAGTCTTAGTGAAGCAACAGGTTGCTGAGATGATGAGAACACCTGCCCAGGGTAGAACAAGACTCCATCACCCGGAGGAAGTCCACGCCTGAACCTAATCTGCAGACAGATATTACTTGTGTTGGGCATGAAAAAAAAATTAAAAAATCCATCGCTACTGTTAACCTATACGATATAATATATCTATCAGTTTTATGTTATGCAGAGGGATGCACTAACCTCAGCACTGGGAACTGTTGCCTTCTCATAGCAGTTGGCACCCCAATACAAGAAACCTGTTCCACCTTCCTTCCACACACGCCACATCACAGCACGATGTTGAGTGCCTCGCATCCCCAAGTGCCAGTTTGGATGAGGATCACCTGGTCCCAAGCATACATATGTCCACCACTCCTACAAAAAACATAACAAGCATTGAATTCATTCATAGTTCACATACAGAAACAGGAAAATGCTAAAAAGGAATTTAAATAGCAAAAAAGCATAAAGAAAGAAGCACTAAAGCCTGCAAGTGCAGTTGCACTCAGATGGTGATAATCTAATTTGATTAACTACTGCACCATCGCAAACAAACCAAAATGTTTCTAAGAAAGGACAAGTCCAAGGAGCAACATAGAGGAGGTATCAAATCAAATAATCTCATCCCTGGATATCATGAAACTAAACCTGAAGATCCACATTGAAGACTAATTTGCAGAGCACTTAATGCCTTTAGGCTGAAAGACTCAAAACACGTTAACACAGTATTAAACTTAGGCAAAACGCATTAGCTATGAACAAAGTTTCACGATAACTTCTCAAAATAAGATACCAACTTTCATTGGAAGAGAAAAGTAAGATGCTAAAACTATCTTGTGTCATCTTGATGTCCTTATGAATTATGATGTCATATACGCTTGCAAATATCAACCACTTCTATGCATACAGATTATTAGAATGTTAACCATATAAGGTGGCCTCTGTTGAACTCTTTTGGTGATAATTATGCACAAAATATTTTATGTTCAGAACCTATGTTGCTCGGACTCTCCAACAATGTCTTCAAGCGCATGCAGGATCCTCTAAAAGTAGTGCATCTTAGGGGGATCCGACATGAGTGCGGCAGAACTTTTGGAGAGTCCGCGCAAAATAGTTTAGAACTTGACAGGGACCAGATATTGCACAGATTCTATCACCTTTTTTCTTTCCTTATCAAGCATACATTCTTTACGATAAAGATCATACATTCTATCGGATATAATATGATGAGTTTATAATGCTTGAAAAAGAAGTGAATTTTATCCAAGGAAGATTTGTAGCCTAAGATGGAGAGTTCTTCTCCACCAGTGAGGGATATAATGAATGGGGTGCTATCTGATGATTGATAGTCTTGTAAATCAAATAGAATATCCAATATTGGCATATGAAATGATGCATTAAAACCATAGACATCCTAGAATCTCGGGTGCTAGGCTCTAGTCCTCAAACAGAGTTCATAATCAGCAGCGTCTGCAGGCAGTAACTTATGTTGTCACATTAGAGGGGAAAAAGGAAAAGAGGACAACAAGACTGATATCAGCAAGGAGCCGCTGATCAGAAAGTAAATTAATCCGTATGACACTTCTCTGCATCTTCTCCCTTTCCTCATTTAATGAGGCTCGTATAGTAATGAAAGTGAATTCATTGTTTACTCCGTAATAATCCACAAAATTAAATTTCATTACCTCACCATTTTCTGTCTGTATCTCTGCGATGATATCCTTTGCCAGATCCTCTCTGTTACCAATAACCCATTCACTGAATGGAAAAGGCAATATGTCAAAAAGCCTAGTAAGTGTATCTTCTCATCTCTAGTAACTTATCAACAAGGAAGAGAACCAGACTATCTTTCCAGATGCAATTAGTGGTCATCACAAAACAGAAAAGGAAAGAGATCAAAAAGTAAGCACAACTAGGTACTCCATCTATCCTGTTTTCTATAACAGTTCTATTTGGGATGTACTCAAATAATTTGAAGTATTTCTAATTTTAAGAAGTTAGTTTATAGTACATTCATGTAATTCTTCGATATGTAAATAACATTAAAAAATTTAAGGAATTAATATCTGAATTCACACCAAATCAGATGGTTTGATCCTCTTACTCCATAAATCAGCCATTCATTTTTATGACAAAGGAAGAAGCACATAATAGGCCGTTAGGAATTGAATTCTTCTAGGCTTGCCTCCAACCTCCAAACATGAATCAGGTTAAGCACGGGAAGCTGGATTTATAATACATTTAATGATTTTCAGATAGTATCAGTGTGCAACAGCATTGTTTAAAGAGTAATCTTATTTAGCATCAACTGGTCTAATATTCATATGATAGCTATAAACAAAATAGAACATCCAAAGAGCATGAGAGAAAAAGAAATGGCTTCAGAAAGGAAAACAAGATCTTTATCCAAAAAAAGATAGGTCATGATAAATGGAAAGAAATACTTGAGTATCTAGAATTTAAAATATGCAGTAGCAAACAATGGATGCTTTCACTATACCAAATCCAAAGATTGCTATTCAACTGTTTCATATCACTGAACTCAGCTCAGTTAGTGAGACTTCCAGATTACATAATCCTGAACTAGGGCCCAATTTATTCAGCAACCTCTCACAAATGGCAGAGTCTATGTTCCAGCAATCTGAGCTACAATGCTCACATTTTGTTCTTTATACTTGTATGTGGGCAATAACAAAAAAATGTTTTCCGAAATACTAAAATACCTTGTGCAATATATCTGAGTATGAGGCCGTAGGAACTCAGGAACTTTCAGAAAAGCCTCAAAGTTATTTGAAGCAAGAGGTGCATCACTTGGTCCTGTAAAATAAGAATGGTATCCAGTTGAAGAAAGTTTTTCCATGCGAATAACGATCGCCAAAGAATATTCCAATCAGACAGATCTAGGCCAACGGAAAATAATATTTAGTTTGTCAATCACAAAAGCCAAAAACCATGTGAGATTGTATCAACTGAAGCTTCATTTGATGTTGTGTCTGTGACATTACCCAAATTGTTACCTTAACATTTCCCAAAAAGTAATTAGAATGGTAAAAAATTCCTGTCAATTAGTTCAAGTCATGGTTATTCTCACAGTTTCCAAATCATCAAGGGCGTTTGATCATTCTTATAAAAGTGTAGAGGACAAATGTAATGGCTGGAAATGTTAAAGTACGCATAACCGGACAAAATCTAAAATTTTCACCTTAAAATTTCAACAAATATCACACACCAAGTTACATTAGCAGACAGTTGCACATGTTCCAAGAAAGCATTGCATGATATTTTCACATCCTCAATTATTTATGACATGTAAGATTTACAACCTGCTCATGGAGTAAGTGAGTTAAACATAAAGTTTCTGCAAGAACGGCCACTCAATGAGACTCATTCATTAATCACTAAGATGAAGAACTTTTACCAATTTTATTTTTAGTTTCTTTAAGAAAGAGGAGCTTCATCGTCCTCTTTGCTCTTTCATAACTACAATGTAACATTAATACTCTTGAGTCAGCAGCTTATCTATATGATCCAGAGTGGAAAAATTGACAGCTAAAATCTGATTGTTTAACTCCTGACAATTCAGTCTGTCCTCACAGATATGGTTTTTTCAATATAGAATAATAGGTTCATTATCCAAACAAATATAGTACAATTCTATCTAGTATGACATATCCCTTCAATCTCTGAAGGGCAACGAAAGATATGGAGATAGACATATAAGTATCACGCACAATGTCTCATTCGAATACATACACGTAATATACAGAGGATACTTCCTCATGCATCTACAGAAGAGAAGAGCTGATGCTCACCGCAGTAGTAAGTTGTCAGAACACGAGCATCAGGTGCATAGGCATGAATCTCACTGGCCATGCTGCGGAGGGCATCGTATTGTTCAACGTTGAGAGGCTGACCAGTGCAAACAAAATTTCTTTAGAGTAGAAACAATAAATATAGGCAGCTACCATCAATTGTCCCCTCTCGTGAAGCAGGAAAAGTAGGTTAAAAGGATAACAAAAACCAAGGAGGAAAAAGGGGGATACAAGTGCTACTGTATGAATGGAAGCAAGAAAATATGTTTATCCCAGCCCATGTTGACTTGCTTACCTTCTGCAGAAGACAGTGTTAAGCACTATGAGTCTGTAAATATAGAGTGTGATTTCCCCTTTTTTGGTATGAACAAACGGATTTGGCAGTTTGAGACAAAACAGGAAAAAGTTATGTGTATGACAACAAGTTCGTTACTGAGGCATAGTTGTTGGTGTTTTTTTGATTAAGTGATTAAACATAGTTGTTGGTGTTATAACGACAACCAGCATACTTTAGGAAAACTATGATGTTTTTTCATCTACAAAATCAGAAAAGCAGAGCAAAGCCAAAGTCCGAGCTACAAACAGGAGAAAAGATGACTCTGAACTGCAAGTGTCGCTAGAATAATGTAAGGTCTCTCATATGTGCTAAAAGACTAGCAATTCAACCTGCCTCAATCTGCTCACTTACCTCATCCCACAGATAGAAGTAGGCTTTCCTCCAATGGTTTTTTGTTCTTAGTATCTCTACCTCCCTTCGTAAGTAGTCCTTCGACGTACCTTCGCTAATGCCAAATTAAGAAGCAAAAAGAAACTGATCAACTGGTACAGAAAATTCACCAAGGAAGTTTTGGCAAAGAAATTGTCCAACGTACCAGGGGACTAACGGACCATAAGGTACAGCATATGCCGCAAGACGAGGGTCCGATAAATACTCATCTGATTTTGGATGGTCAGCTGTAACAGCATTAAGAGAAAGGCATTTTAGTTTATTGTAGATAAACTTGAGGTAAAGGCCAGTGGGAGAGCAGAACTGGAGGTGCAATTACAGTTTGGCTCCTTTACAAACTTGTCTATTTTGGACTTCAGTTACATCTAAAAGTAAGAGGGCAAAACTTCATTCAGTTTCCATGTACAAACGTGCAGAGCATATACCTGGCCATGGCGAGGTGTATGTTAAAACTCTCATGCCATTGCCCCACCTGCAGAAGTATGGACTAATTCGATATTGAAGTAGCCATTTGAAATGCTGATCTAACAGCTGAAACCATTCACTGCTTCCATGCTCAACCCCAAACCGATCTTCAATAACAGTGTCAGATATCTAGACTACATTAAAGAACTCCATCCTCATTTGAAAATTCAGTTGCTTGATCACAGAAATTAGAACCAGCAGCAGTCACCCTACTAGTAGAGACAAAGGGAGATAATTCTAGAATATTTGGCCTTTTCAGGAAAATGCTATGATATACTAGTTTACAGGAATAACAGAAAAAAAGGGGAAAAAACTAATAGACAAGATGTAAGCAGCATGTGAATAAACTTGTAAAAATACCTCAGTCATGGCGACATTCCAAAGAAGAAGCTCGACAATTAGCAAATAGAAACAGTCAAATCAACTATTGGCAGGCAAAACGTCACGTCAACATGATGCAAAACACATGACAATTAAACCTGATAAATTAAAAAAATCCTATGAATCTAATTGACAGCCATCTTATTCCACTACAATTCTCCACAACCAGTTAATTGGCTTGACATAATTTCTAACCAAATGCACAAGAAAGGATACACCAATCACAGCAGGGACAGAAGGAGTAGCTGGAAGCACAAAGTCCCAGACTGTCAAACTTATCTTCAATCGGATAGAAAGGCTAGAAATAGCATCTTCTTCCATCATATCTATGGGCCCATTATCTGAAAAGAAATCAGAAAATGACGGGGATAGAAGAACTCTTCTTAAAGATGAAGTTGCAGATTTGACTCTTTCTACCTAAAACAACAAAAGCCGTTATGAGCAGCGGCTTTGCAAATCCAACTTGAGGAATTATAAGAGTTCATATGAGGCATGTAATTTCAAAGAGACCAACCACTTCTTCCAATGGTTTTCCCTCCAAGGGTTCCACAGCATCAAGACAATCTCTCAATTCTCTGTATAGTTGATGTTTCTCCACTTTGCTCAGGGATTGGCTTGTAGACCTGTTATAGAAAACATAGATAATTATTTAATGAACTAACATGAAAGAACCCTCACTATCCCAAACAAAACATCTTCAGGACAATCTTGTTGGGAAGTCAGATACTCCAAAATGGATATACACATATTTAACTGTAGAGGGGATAGACAATCACTCTGCTTCAGCTTTGGTGGCAGAAATGATGATTTCTCCATCATATTGACCTGGTGGATGTTCACTCGGGACATCTATTGATACCCAAAATACTGTAGTTTCTCTGCATAGCAAGACATAATAAGGTCATGACTTAGGACTACAATAATCGAAACTAATGACTGAACAGGAGTATCATGCATATACCCAGGGTAAAGGTTCAGTTGGCAGACTGGCATATCAAGTGGAACCAGTGCATCAGGGACTCCTAAAACAGGTACTACTCTGCGCAATGTCACCGACTGGCCAACTACCAATCTGCAACCAGCCAATATTGTTAATAACTTCACCAAAAAAAAGAATCAATAACTTCACATCATATCCAAGATAGGTCCAATGGAAGCTAAGGACATGGTTAGTGACAAACCTAGCACCACAGGGTGAGCAGAGATCAGTACACTGGACCTGCACAGTTCCAGCAATACCAGATCCACCCCAAGAAACTTTTGGGCGTATAGCAATCTGAATGCTTTCTCTTTCATTTCTTGCTGCTAATAGTGATATCTACCAGATAAAACTGCGAGTCACATACAATGAAACTCTTGCGACCAGAAAGAAAACAGAATTTCGATCTTCTCGCCATTTGATTGTGAAGTTTAAGACTTTAAGCAACAAATGCATAAGCATAAAAGAAACTTTAAATGGTCCTTCTATTACCCCCGCAAGAGAGAGGGGGGGGGGGAGATAATCTTCTACTCTCCCTTAAATAGAAGACCAGTTAATCCGAAAGAAGTGTTAAAAGTGAGTGAACAGAAACAAATGCCAGAATAATCAGTATGAATTGCAGGCAAATATTTAGTTAAAACTTTAACATACATTAACCATGAGCTCTGCCCTATCGGGGTAGGAGTAAGGTCTGCGTACGCATTACCCTCCCCAGACTGGGTAGTTGTTGTTGTTGCATTAACCATGAGCCAAAAGGACAAAAATAAATATAACAAACAGTTTTGTAAGTGCCAGCATCCCTGATAAGGACTCATTGTCTCAATAGACGGGACTATTTAATGTCTTGGAATGGTCACAAAATGTCAGTATTGCAGAAATATCATAAAAAGCTTAAGTAGCGCCAGAAACATTGTACATACAGGTTCCAACTCACGAGGCATATCTTGTGGTCCAACATTAGCGGTGCTTGGCATGCACCACACATTCAATAACTCTAACGGTGGAACTTTCGTAGGATCAATTGCACCCCTTAATGGTCTGGGATCATTAACTCCAGTATCACTCCATCCATAAGCTGTCCCACCACCAGCAACACCTTCCACTGGTGGTACATTTGTCTCCTGGTGGTCCCCTGCAGAATTTTGAAGTCCAAAAAAAGTAATTGTAACTTGAACCACTACTCCAAAACTATCCAACAACATTGTACATGGAAGAGTGGGAGTAATGCACATAAGACCCACGTAACAAACTTTACCGGAAACAAATGGAAAGAACTGAAAACTGCTCATGAGTAACCCCCCCCCCCCCCCCACAACACACGCACACTCAAAACAAAAAGTGAATGTGATTTGACACTATATGAAGGAAAAATTTAGAGCAAACACACGATGAAATGCTGTTGATGTCATACATGCTACAATTAAACAACCTTGTCTTTCGAAACTCAATAACTACGTCCTGCATGCATGATAGCATTAGATATGAAAAGGACCCATGTAGGTCCTGCCGAACCGTAAGGTACACTAGAGATGGAACTGTAAGGTTCACTAGAGATACAGTACAAAGGTCCATAAATCAAGGCTATTCCAGATGTACTTGCAAGAAACTCAACTGGTCAAGTCAAATTTAATAGCCATGCTGCAAGCATGTTATTAAAATAAGACATTTTTGAGAACTACGTTAGAAAACTTCCAATGAATATATTGCTCTTCATCTATAACTTACAGCATGAATCTCTCTTCCCACCGATCTTCATACCAACCAGAGTTTTAGCATGGATATGTAACTGATGGCAAAATACTTATATGACCAAGATGCAACGGACACATGGCAAAATCGAGAACAGTCTATGGAAGGAACGGACTTAAGTTACTGAATCACAGAAGTAATCCGTCTATAACTCCAGACCGCAATCAATTGAAAAGATGACTTGCAGTTGAATAACCCTTTCTGACTCATTATCCATCAACTTAAGAAAATCAGGAGAGGGGAAGATTGAATATAATGAAATATCTTATAATAGTAATCTGGACAGCAGCCACATATTTTCCATGACAAATCGAAACAACATAGAAATTAAACAGCACTTAGCATCTTATCGCGAATTATGATGTACAGGATTAATGTTGTTTCGCATGGGTAAATATATGCTTCTTGAAAGAATATTCTATTAACCCCCTTCGCTGATATGCATGTAACTCCATCCTACTCCCATAGTAGAGTTATGACATGCAATATCATAAGCCTCTCTTCTCTTATTCATGAGAGGGACACGGGGATTTTGAAACCACAGCACTGATATAGGTATGGCAATAACAGAGCCCGCTAAACAGCTTTCCTATGCACTCAATATAATAGTCCGCCTTAATGTTTCACCTTTTTTGTTTTCCTTTTTATGATGTTTAATACCATTAACATGCAAGTAATTTTCCATGAAATCAATCTCTAAACCATACGTGGCCCTTAATCACTCAGGCCTCAGCACATTCCCATGTCAGCGATCCAATATACTAGTCACAGGAAATTATATTTTATGCGTGATCGCTATTCCTAATGCGCGTATAAATAGCATAGTTTGCAATCAGCAATATCCAAAATTTTGCCAAAAAGTCTAAGCTCAGGTCTTCAGCATTGGAGATGAAAAACGATTTTTTTTTAACTAAGTAGAAAAATAGACAAGAGACAGGAAAACAGGTAAGATCACTCATCACTCTAAACTACAAGCTACTGGCTAATTCCAAACAACTGAAAGTAGAGCAGTTTGCTCGGAAGATACTACCAATTTAACCGGATCACTATCATTTTAGGTGGTAACAGTTCAATCCTACTACATGCCGATCCAATACACACAAAAAAAAAAAAAAGGAAAAAATAAATAATAAAAAAAAAAACAGTCCAGTATGCAGACCCACAGCTTATAAAAGTGAGCGCCAAATCTCAAAAAAAAATCAGAACACACTACAAAGTACAAACTACTAGAACACAAAATCCTAAACCTCTTTATCTCAGCGATGAGCTCGCCAGACTTAAAGTTCCTATTGTTTTGACAAAGATTAATACAATATATGCAGTACAATACTCAAACAACATATCCAAAAACCAAAATAAATAAATATACAAAAATAAAGACGAATTTATATGTAACCATCGGTAGAGGATAAATTTAAACTTCATCAAACGGCGAAACCCGAACGAAATTGAATTGGAATGATGTGAAATTTTAGAGATCTTAAAATTACAGAGTGGACAGTGATAACTAACCAGAGTTTTCCATTATGGAGGTCGAGATGTTTTAGACGAGCTTTCGAAAACAAAACAGTTTCGTTTGGTGATGATCGTACTTTTGTGATTACACAAACGAAATGGGAAACGGATGCTCGTTGTATGTGAGGTTTATGCAGCTGATGAAGGGTAGAAATGGAATAATAACAAATGTTGCAACCCGACCCGGATATATGTTTGAGGAGAAACATAACGCCTAACCGCGATTTATAGCCAAATGCCATTTATATCCGTATTCACCTAAAGCGATTATAAGTCCCAATTGTCTATTGTGCTTTATCAGTTGCATTTCTACTGTGTTTTCTAAGTTGCACTTTTTAATAATGTCGTTTTTACTAACACATTTATAACTCGCACTTAAATGCAATTTATTTTTGGTACTATCGGGATAATATATTTTTACAAAACAAATAATTTCTAACGGGTCGTTTGGTATGAGGTATAAGAAGGTACACTGATGTATAAAAATTAATACCACCTTAATATTTCGTTTGGTTGGCAAGCCAGGTCTCGGGATTGAAATTAATACCGAGATAACTTATACCTTATAGAGGGTGGGTAATTAGCATCGGTATAACTTATACATTCTTCTTACAATTTATGCAATTGTCATATCTAATACAATATACCAAACAATGGATAAAAAACAGTCTCACCATAACTAATCTCACCATAATTTATCCCAGCATAACTTATACCAGTATAATTTATCCCTACATAAATCGTATTCAAACTAAATAACCCCTAAGAGTCTGCGAAACGACAGATCTTTCGTAAAAATAAAACCAAAACCACTACATTCCTGAAATCTAGAGCCACCTAAACTACTCCTAGTTGGATAAGAAGGAATCAAACTATGGATAGTAATTAGGGGTGTTCACAAAAATCCGAAAAATCTAATCAAATTGATCAAAAAATCGATACTTTTTAGGTTTGGTTTGATTTTGATTTTAAATTTTAAAAACCGATCAAATTTGGTTTGGTTTTGGTTTTAATCAAAAAATAATCGGAAAAAAACCCGAACCAAACCGACTATAAAAGTAGCGATTTAAATTTATATTGCACCTATATATATATGTATATTTTTATATAAAGTTTCTAAATTTTATGGTACATGTTAGCCATTTGTTTTTTAGTCTAGTTCTTTGCTATTATAATAATCTAATTCTTTGCTTTCTAGTTTGATTGATAGTTTCTTTTGCTAAGTACAAGAAATTATTTCATATTAAAAATAATCGATTCTTAATTGAGTACTTAAATTATTCATCACTATTTGAGTCAATTATCATCAATATATCTTAGTAAATGATAGATTTCTCAAAAAGCAATTGATTTGATAGCGTTACGTCGAAAATGTAGTTGCCAGATGGTAGTGTGTGCCTCATATTTAAGAAAAAACGATAAATAATCGAAAAAACCGACAAAAAACGAATTGATAAAAACCGACTTAATTGGTTTGGTTTGGTTCCAATATTTAAAAAACCGACTTACTTGATTTGGTTTCTTTTTAGGGAAAAACTGACTCAAACCGAACCATGAACGCCCCTAATAGTAATTCATTCTCCTCATACACCCTACCACTCTTACTTTACATTTACCTCTACCTTGATCACCAACTTCACTAGTTGATCTTCGCTTCTTTTGCTATTTCGAAATATCCTGTATTCCTCACATGCTAGGCGAAGTAAGTGCTATTATAACTCTGTATTTGTAAAACAATTCTGAAAATAATAAAATAAATAAACAGAAATGTAAACGCAATGGAAAATTAATCCGAGCCCACTGAATTCACAGTGTTTCCTTAAGGAATTTAATCCCCTCCTAGTACCCAAGGTTATGGATTATTTCCTCCCAGGATAGAACGAATTTCACACTGGTGTAGTGGTACTTCAAACCCCAGTGTTTCAGCGAACTCAAAGTTCGGTAGCAAATCACACTTACTTGCTTTCTTTGAAGATGAAAGTATGCAGAAAGAAGGAGGAGAACTCAGAAATTAGTATGTAAAATCTGAGAGAATGGACTTGTATTTATAGCCAAAGTTGGGCTGAAATCTGAAGAGGTGCAACTCTCCATAATGGCTGTTTTTGCAAAAACGCCCATAAAGTAAATGCCATGACATAATTGGCTATTTACTCAATAATAAAGAGGGAAAATTGAAGGGTAGTTAATTTTCTGTTACAAAACAGAAAACTAAATTCTGGATAATAACTGAAATGGATTTAATATTAATATTTATTTTAATATTAATATTTTGTTATTAAAACAAATATTTAATAACATTTCTGTTAATATTTACTATTAACAAATAAATTTGGTCCAAAAAATAATCTCTCGATCGATCATTTGACCAAATCCAAATCCAAATCCAAATCCGAATCCGAATCCGAAGCCGAAGCCGAAGCCGAAGCCGAAGCCGAAGCCGAGGCCGAAGCCGAGGCCGAGCCGAGCGAGCGACGACGACGACGGCGCGAGGCTTGCTTTCTTCTCAACTCTTTATTAGCTAGAAGAAGAGCAATTTCTTATATACCCATCAAAAGTCTTTTCTTCTTCCTATGTGGGACAATTAAGGAGGGAAACTCAAATATTACTCAAATATTTTATTTTCCCCTCCATTTCCCATTCACCCATTTTAAGCATTAATATATCATTAATTACTTAAAATCCCAACAAGTGCAACATCCCATGATGACGCTATGTATTTATGCTTCCGGCCCTTTCCCAAACGCATGCTTTTCAGCCCAAACTTGCTCTCTAGGCCATTTATCAACTTTCATATCTATCCCCTACCAGTATATCAATCTTTCCCAAATTGCAGCTGAATATTTGCAATGAAAGAATATGTGAGCTATGGTTTCATTGTCAATATCTGATGGTAGGCTATGATCTCAGTTGAGTTTGTGCTTTAATAGCTAGTGTTTTACATTAATTGTGTGTTTTATGCCTTGTATGAGTGATTCCGAGCTACGTAGATGTTATGAAATAAATTCAAGTGATTTGGAGCTTTAAAATATGAGTAAAAGCCCAAGAAATTAAGTCAGGATCGTGTTCGGTTGTCAACGGATTTTAGTTTAGAACGAACGAAGAATCGAGCAGGCATATTACGCAGTGTCCAGTAAAATGCACATAACTTTTCGATCAAAACTTCATTTGGGCTCCACAATATATTGTTGGAAAGATAATTCAAAGGGCTACAACTTTCATGTTTTACGTTTTTTTAAATTT
Source organism: Nicotiana undulata (assembly GCA_005239495.1). Classification (NCBI taxonomy): domain Eukaryota; kingdom Viridiplantae; phylum Streptophyta; class Magnoliopsida; order Solanales; family Solanaceae; genus Nicotiana; species Nicotiana undulata. The sequence continues at coordinate 125,052 of ML286888.1, read as the reverse complement.
CTAACAGAACAGGGTGAAAAGTACGCGGCCGCGAACTATCCGCGCATATGGGGCAGAATAATGTGAAAGTGAGCGGCCAAGTGCGCGGCCGCGCACGTCCTGTTCGGAAAAAGTATTCTTTTCGCGTAGGATAATGTATAATTGTTTCGGCCCAACCCTACTTGGTATATATATATGGAAAAACGGTATTTTGAGGACTTCTGACACATCTAATACCTAAGGAGGCTAAGGAGAAGTTGGAGAAGCAAGAACACAAGGAATCCATCATTCAATCCCAACTCAAGACAAGGGTTTCGATTGTTTTATGTTTTTCTTACTTTACACTTAATTGTGATAAATTAGTCCATGTCTATGGAGTAATTCTCTTTAGGGTTCAATGGATTTGGTGTATTGATACTTGTTTATGGATAATTAACTCTAGTTTTCTGTATTGAATCGTTTTGGATGTTTTAACTGTTGCATCTTTATTCGCTAGTTCATGTAATCGAGAGAGACATAACTTGTTTATATTGTTGCTTTATATTTAGTTGGTTGAAGTCATTAATTCTTCCTGATGATCGAAAGAGGCTAGTTGAATTATTGACCAAACTATGTTAGGAGGACAATCGAAAGAGGTTCTTCTAAAGATTAATCCACTACGAATTCTTGTCTATCTTCATGCACTTAAGATTGGTTCATATGTGAGATTGAAACTTAATCGCGATAGGAGTTTCTACTAAATAATTGAACTAATAACTAAGTGAATTCGTGAGACTCGCTTGAACAATGAAAGTGAAGTATCTAGAGCTAAATCTCAAATATGCATCTTGCAACTATCCTATCAACCATATCTTCTCCCCATTGATATATTCCTTTGCTTACTACTTGTGTTTTTTTGTCACTATTCAATAGTTTAGAATCTTAGTTAATTTAAGTTTTAATCATATAAACCTCAATTGTTGATCATCTTGAATAGAAATAATACTAGAAGCTATGCAAACACTGTTTAAATCCAATCCCTGTAGATACGATATTTTTGTACTATATTCGACTAGCGAGCCTAAGATTATACGCTGGTTTTGCGCTCGTCAATGTCACACAAAGAACATACATTATTTTTGGTTATGTCCCACTTGGGCAGTATGTCTCTTGTAAGCAAATTTTCACGAGCCACCAATCTCATGTTTTATAAGTCGCGTTCATCAAATGCAGTTTATAAGCCGTGTTCATCAAATGCAATTATAAGTAGCATTTACCAAATGCAATTATAATTCGCATTCATAAATGCAATTTATAAGTTGCATTTCCCGAATACGATTCATGTACATTCATCAAATGCAAATTACATCACAAGTAGCATTTGGTGAAATTTATAAGTTGCATCAACTTACTATAATTTAGGTTAAGGTGGGTTGCTCTGATGGTAAACACCCTTCACTTCCAACCAAGAGGTTGTGTATTCGAGTTACCCCAAAAGCAAAGTTGGGAGTTCTTGGAGGGAAGGATGTCGAGAGTCTATTGCAAACAACTTCTCTACCCCAGGGTAGAGGTAAGGTCTGCGTACACATGTCACGACCCAAATCTCCAACCTTAGGGACCGTGATGGCGCCTAACACCACACTTGTTAGGCAAGCCAATGTTAGAACTTATTTAATTAATTTCCTAAGTCTATTTAATTATAACAGAACAATTCAAAAATAAATTAAATTTATTAAATTCAATGCATAAATTCACGAATAAAATAATTAATGAATAATTAAACCGAACCACGAACTAATTATATAAATAACTCTGAGACTACCTCAGGGTTTGGTGTCACAATTCACGAACTTCTAAAATTGCTACAAATTATGGGCTGAAAGAAATAATATAATTGTTTGAGAAAAATATAAAACAATCTCTACGAACTAAGAGAAGACTCTCGGGATCTGCGAACGCCGGCAGATATACCTTGTGTCTCCGGAAAATAGATAGTTGCTCTAAATATCTCTACTGCTGGCCGATACCTGGATTTGCACAAAAGAGTGCAGAGTGCAGTATCAGTACAATCAACCCCATGTACTGAGTAAGTGTCGAGTCTAACCTCGACGAAGTAGTGACGAGGCTACGGCGAGGCATTAACAATATAACATGTGAACAATAATAAATGAAGCAAGAAGGAAATCTAAAGCAAATAAATAATAACTGTAGCAACAATTAAAATAACTCCGTCACCTTTTCCAGGTCTCAGCTATAACCAATTCTCACGTAAGTTTCCAAATTTCCAAACTTTAACTTTAAAATATAGTGAAAAGTGTAAAAAAAATAGTAAAGTAAAACAGTAAGTTTTCAAATCTTTGTTTTCCTTGAAAATCAGTAAAACATAAGTGTCCTCCTTTATCGCTCCTTGTTGCGGCGTGCAATCCGCTCCCACCTGTCCGCCCTTATTGCTCCTCCCTAAATATATATCACCCTTATTGCTCCTGTTGCGGCGTGCAACCCGATCCCACCTGTCCACTCTTATCACTCCTTGTTGCGGCGTGCAACCCGCTCCCACCAGAGATATCATATCAGTTTATTTATAAATTTTCACAATTCAGGCAACGCCTTTCACAACTTTTGTCTCAACAATTATAAACATGAAACTGTATTTTCTCATAAACTTCATCAATATCATCTCAACCATGAAACCAACAGGAACATAAATATATATCTCGAAAAATCATGTCAAACTGTTCAACCTTTATGTACCACAAGGAAACCAAGAAAACAACCAATACTCTTCCAAAATAATTACAACAAAGCAACAAAGTCAAGTAGTCATAGAAACAATAATGAACATAGAACAATTAAGACATGAATTAATTAAATTGGAAACGGGGAAGGGGTCATGTTTAACAGACAATTTGGTGGTGCGTAGATACTCGTCACCTCACCTATATACCACACACATGAAAATTCACATAGCAAATAAGTTGGGGGTTCCTATTCCCTCAAGTCAAGGTTGGACCAAACACTTACCTCAATTTCGCATGCCACTCACTGCTCAATTATGGCTTTTCCTTTAGAATCTTGCTCTAACTTGCTCGAATCTAATCATAATGAACTCAATATCATTAATAAAGGCTAAAGAAACTAACTTTATTGAAAATTATAATTTTTTCTAAGTTTTCTAAAAAAACAGGTGAAAACTCGACCCCGGGCCCGCTGGTCCAAACTCGAAATTCGGACCAAATTACGTTTACCCATTCACCCACGAACCCAAATATATAATTAGTTTCGAAATCCGACCTCAATTCGAGGTAAAGATTCAATTTTAAAAAAAATTCCCTAATTCTACTCAAACCCTCAATGGTTACCATGAATTTTTTTAGTTTTTGATTTAAACGTGATGAAAAACAATGAGTGATTAAAAGAGTAAAGTTTAGAATTGATTACCTATGACTTGGGTATGATATTTGGTGAAGAAATTCGTTCCTAAGGGTGTGGGGTTCAAAAATGTGAAGAAGAAGAAGTCTGTCCGTTTTATATATATTTTTCTGCCAGCTATTTTGTCTCGTTTATCGTGCCAAACGATCCTGAAACTCGATTTTTATGCCTTCAATGGATTACTTGTGAAATTCTAGTCAAGTTAGGTTTTTGAATCACTCAGTTTGACCTTATAATGAAGGAGATATGTTGGTTTTAATATTTGTAAATAGTGCAGATTTTTAATACGCCGTCAGTGGCAATTTCGTAATTAACCTGAAATATCTGGCAACCTTAGTAAAAATGACCATAAAATCCTCATACGATGTCTAAATTCGATGATTCTTTTTGCTACGGGTCCGTAATTACGATACAGATCTAATAATTCATTCAAAATAGAAATCGGAGCTCATTTGTTCAATATAATATTATTTATGCTTGAAGAAACGACGTCGAAGCACAAGAAAGAACGAACGCAACACAACTCAAACCTATTTGAAACTCACCTGAGCCCTCAGGACTCTAAACCAAACATGCACGCACGTCTAAAAGCATCATACGGACTTGCTCGTGCGATCAAATCATGAAAATAACATGTAAAACTATGAATTAAACCTCAAAACTCATTATTTTTCTCAAGAACACTTAAAGTTCATTATTTATCAACCGGACGTCCGAATCACGTCAAATAAACTCCTTTTTTCACCAAATTTCACAGTAAGCCTTTAAATACTATAACAAATCCGTACCGGGCTCCGGAACCAAAATACGAGCCCAATACCAATGGTTTCAAACATTATTTCTTTTCTTTATTTCATTAATATTTCAGCAAAATAATTTCTTTCAAAAATTGATTTCTAAGGCTTGGGACCTCGGAATTCATTTTCGGGCATACGCCCGAGTCCCATATTTTACTGCGGACCTTCCGGGATCGTCGGAACACAGATCCGGGTCCGTTTAATCAAAATGTTGACCAAAGTCAACTATAATCAAATTTTAACTCTAGAATTACTATTTATCATATTTTCACATAAAAGCTTTCTGGTTTCACGCCCGGACTGCACACGCAAATCGAGGTATTTAAAACTAATCTTTTTATGGCTATTAAGCCTAGAACGGAGTCTAAATTCATAGAATGACCCCTTGGGTCATCACAATCTCAACCTCTAAAACAAACGTTCGTCCTCGAACAGACATAGAAAATTACCTGAATTGGCAAACAAGTGTGGATATTTACTCTGCATGTCCGACTCGGACTCCCAAGTAGATGCCTCAACGGGCTGGCCTTTCCACTGCACTCGAACTGAAGGATAACTCTTAGATCTCAACTGGCGAACCTGCCGGTCCAAAATAGCTACTGGCTTGTTACACCCCATAGTCTCGTATGTGAGAGTATGTCGTAAGTCAACTGATGTAAGCTCTGAAATGAGATCATCTTTGAAAGTACATTAAGTAAGTTAATAATGTTACCTTAGATGTTACAAATATTTAAGATCATTAATAATGAGTACCAAGAGGGTTGGAAAGCTTAGAAGCTAAACCAATTGAAGAAAATAAGTTTCGTCAAAACTAGACAAGTTTAGAATGTTATAACATGTACTTACATGATAAGGAGGTTATTCTATGAGTTATGTTTGTCATATGATAGTCGTGTGCTAAGTTTTGAAGTTAAGCAAGTTGTGGAGCAAAAGTTGGCAAAGGTCTTCACAAATTACATTTATAATGTGCTAAAAATTAGGTCAAATGTAATTGAGATTTTCTCCCAATATTCTTGGAATTATTGGATGATCTACCAACCAAATTTAAGATCTATGAGTCTAGTTTCCAACACATTAAACCGCTCATCAATACGACATAGGAGTAGAGAGATATTGCAGTTTCGTGAGATTGCGCAGACATTATAAGTGACAAGTAGGTGGATTACTAGAGCTTTTTGTGCAATACATTTCATGTGCTATATGAGGTCTTATTGGGACATATTATATACAAAATTGAAGTTCTTGGAATTTGGTTTCCAACTCTCTTAACCGTTCGTTCATACGACATTGGGATAAAAAGATATAAGCGTCGGAAGATGGACCAATCCTAGGGTGCCAAGCTAGCACCTCTTTGACTTTTCCAAAGTTGATATATATAAGTCTTAGGTCGGTTTTCTATTCATTTTTCAGAATAAATCGACCAGAGAACACCCATAAACATAACCTCAAGCTATCATCTAGGGTTTCAAAGAAGATTATCATCCCGGGCATGAAATCGAGAAGCGATAACATCAAAACGATCCCTACGACGTAAGTGTCATTATACCGTCTCTTCTTTTTCTTTGTAGTTAGAGTTTTGGGAGGTACTTCATAGTTAAGAAACGTCTAATATATGTATTTAAGAGTTTAAATATCAAGAAATGTTGATAAATGTGTTTTCTAATAGTTATAACTCACGGGTCGGTCGGAAGCCGTGAGTTCGAGTTATTTAACTTGTAGCGAACTGTTTTATGGAATGTTTTGTGTTGTTGTTGGGCTGCGTGTTTTACTAATGTTTTGCGGAGTTTTGGAGGAGGAAGTGTGTGGAGAAACACCATATAGATGTAGGGTTGTGGGCTGGTCGTTCGTTGTAACATTTTCGGGTCGTTTGACCTGACTACGGTGGTCGTCTTATGTATGAAGTGATTAGGTTGTGTGTGGACTGTTTTGGAAGGCTCAATATGATTATTATTGATGTTGTTTGGGCTGTTGGTGATTGTTTTGACTTGTGGGAATTCATATATATAGGGGAGGTGATGTCCGTTTTATCGTAAAATAGGTTGTGGTCGATACATAATAGTTATGACACTTAAACGATAACGATAGTGTCGTTTCTCTTATTGTAGATTAAGGAGTTATGACATTTGCGTAGCTTGAGGTTGGGGCAGTATATACAAGGTATGTGAGTTNTATTCTTATGTTATCAATGTTGTTGGTACTTCCTGATTCTTATAAGATTATTGATGAAGAGTTAATCCTAATAACGTGTACGGAGAATATCGACCTTACGTCACTCCGAAAGGTTCAGAATATGATTCCAATGAGTCCTACATGCATTATATATATATATATAGCTATTTTACTCTACCGATCCGTGCTATAGTCGGCCGGGTATGGCACCTATTGTGCAACCACTGATCAATTGGGTTTACCGAGCTCCACGTGGCCGGGTACGATATGATGATGATGCCCACAGAGGCGGATGATTTAAAGGTTTATGTATATATATGTATGTATCACACATTTCATGTCAGTAGCCCTCAGAGGTACTCAGATGTTACAGGTTGTATATTCTTTATCCCCGTTTACATTACTGTTCTTACTTATGCTTTCCTGCCTTACATACTCAGTACTTTATTCGTATTGACGTCCTTTTTATTTGTGGATGTTGCATGTCGTCATGCAGGTCCTGATAGACAGGTAGACGCAGCTCCCCCACCACAATAGGCTTTCCAGTTCAGCGGTTATATGCAAGATCCCTTCTCCAGACTTGCCATGGTCTTGGTATGCATTTTTGTTATAGATATTATGGGTATGTAGGGGCCCTGTTCCGGCTATGTTGCATTACTTATGCTCATTTAGAGGCTCATAGACATGTGTCGGCTTATGTATAGTTTGGCATGCCTTGTCGGATGATTTTTGTTGTATAGTCTTTCATGGAAGCGTGGTAGCTCCTAGCTTACATGTAGTTTCTTGGCAGTCTTGTTATCCAATGTTATGCATGTTCATTCCATTATCTTCATTGTTTGGTGTTCATAATCCATATCTACCACTTATATTGATCTCGTCGGCCCTTAAAGATAATAATAAGGTTAGATAAAATTTACGTTTGTGCTTGGCAAGTATGGCCCGGGTGCTAGTCATGATCCTCCAGTTTGGGTCGTGACAAACTTGGTATCAGACCAGGTCTGTCCTAGGGGTTGTCTATGAGCCGTGTCAAGTAGAGTCTTGTTTATGAGTGTGTTGTGCACCACACTTATAATCAAGAGGCTACAGGGCATTTAGGACTGTTACTCTTTCTTCTTACTCTAGATTGTGTGGTAGAGCTCAGTTATAAGAATTCAAACTTCTAAATTCTACTTTATTCGTAATACAACGATACCTCATCCAAATAGACAGTTGGTAAGAGGTTGAATATGGCTGTGGAAGAGTTGAGTCAGAGGAACTCGATTTTGCATGATGCTTATGATGAGTAAATGTAAGGTCTTCGGTAGATTATGTGTGTACTAAACGAGTAATCCTCATGATAAGGATCCTTAAGGAAAAAAATATCTATCCACCCCTATGGTGAAAAGAAATGAGAGATTCAGAAGATAGATACAAGTTTCAACAAGAAAAAGAAGCAAGATGAAGAAGGGAACGAGGTGCCCAGTTAATAAAGATTATCAATATTTATGATTCAGATAGAGAAATATAAGCATTTTGAGTTACCTTCAACTGTAACTAAGGTATGAACAGTTGGCCACACCCATCTCATTTATGCCCTATGGAAGCTAATAGAAGTAGTGTAATAGAAGGACGGATATCAGGATCCGGATGGGGTTAGAGTGACCCAAAATGGTGGATGGACTGTTTGCATTAGTAAACATTTTTGAAGCATAGTGCAATCGTGGTAATAGATCTCCTTGCGAGACATCCAGATGGTGCACTCTATAATAGAACAGTCAGATATGAATACTAGAATATTCAGAAATTTCAGAAGATAGGCACTAGGATCCTAGAAGGGATAAATATTTGCCTTAGTATGACTCCAGCCCCTAGTAAAAAAAGAAAGAAGAATGTTAGGCGTCCCGAAGAGCCAGTGAGATGAATCGGGGGAAGCTAAAAGTGAAAGAACGTTTTGTTGAAGTATTCATAATAAGGTAATAGACAGAAATAATAGCAGGAGAATAAGAAGAGAGTAAATGAAACATTATGAGTAAGATGTGATAAATGAGTGATAATGGTAAATAAGAATATGACAGGATGACAGAGTCAAGTGAAGGAAAAGACAAGATGAGGCATGCCTTGAGACAATAAAAGTATAAGTCGTAAAGTCATATCCTCATTTCGAGAAATCAATTGTTGAGTCCAACGTGATTACCAGAAGGAAAAGTTAGACCCCCGAGTAATAGAAATTAGTATGGGATAGTAAACAAAAAAAATCGAACATGAATTAAGGATCGAAGGAATTGGTAATAGTCGGCATCGTTTCAAAGATAATGTTTCGACAATAATAGAATGATCAATAGAAGAATAGCCTTTAAAAGTCATTCACGAAGACGCTTCCCTAAAGCAAGCACTATGAGCAGAGTTAAGCTTAAGGGACTAGATGTTCCAGTTACACCAGGTGTCACCCTTGTGCGTAAGATATTCAATTATACCTGGTGTAGAAGGGTTACCGCAAGGCGAGTAATATGCATGTGAAGATGTGGAAAACAAAATGCCAAAGATGAAGTGGTATGTATCGAATGGTAAAGGAAGAATGTGGTAAAAAGGCGAAAGGAATGAGATTGAATTTATTCATATCCTAAAAATATGTTACGACTCCAGAACATTATGCAAGCATGAAGCCGGAGAGAATAAATAAATAGGGTTTCACACTCGATGATATTGATAAATAAGTGGAAATGAACACTTGATACGTAAGAATCACGTAGAAGAGGTAAGTTAAGACAAAGGACATAACCAAAAGGAGGTTACGCATAACATAGATATGAGAGTGGACCAACGGGTAGTCTGTAGTTGATTCAGGAAGAGCCTAGCTATGGCTAGATAGGAGGATACAGACAAATCAGTAGATCATGCAAGATAAACGTAGTGAAACCCAGCATAAGAAATTCAGTTAGATACGACTTCGTAATCCTTGAGTAATATTAAGATAAGAGTTTGGGTAGTTAAAGGTACCGTATAAGTATTGCGGAAATAAAAGAAAGTGCGACTAGGAAGATGGTCAAATTTCACTTCAGAAGCAACCTTACGAGCACAAGGGCGCGAATTTAAGTAACTAAGGATAATAATAGGTGAGTAAGAACATCAAAAATTCCTTTGGGTATATGATGTAATAAGCTCGCAGCTTTACAAGAGCTGAAGGGTATCCACTATGTAGTACAACGAAAGACTAGCTGAGGAAAAGGAAGAAGGCTTCAACATAAGCATATTGACCTAAAGAAGAAATGGTCTTATGACAACTTTCTCACTACAATATTGTATACACTCCATAAGTAAGTGGCACCTATCGTGGCTAATGAACGGGAAAAAAAAATCAAGAGTTGATAATTGAGATCATATGAGATACATGGAACTCCAGTATTCGTGGGCATTAAGATTAGCCAAGTATCCGTGCAACAAGTGGCAGAACGACCAGGAAAAGTAATTGCTTACATTTAAAGACAATTGAGAAGTCATGAAAGGAAATCTATGGTGCTAGCATGTTAAAAGGAAAGGTGCGAGTAATATAAATAGATATGTGTAGGTCGCAAGCTAAAGTATGGTACAACAACAAGGTTTTAGCTAGACAGGAGTAAGGATAAGAAAATGTGAGTTAGAAGGTGACGAAAATAGGTAAGTCCTCGGGATTAAACCCATTACAACAAGAGAGCTGATGGTATCCATAAAGTTATAACAAAATGAGTATAGCATGAATGAACTCAAAGGAGTTTAAAACTAGGAGGAGATGGAATGCTACCCTGGTAGTAAAGTAAGAGTGTAACTATGATAAATGATAAGAGGATAACGTTTAGGCCTTTGATTGAGTAATGATTTTGAGATTAAGGATTTCATGAACTGCACGAGATTAGAATACCACCATAACATGAATCACATTGGGATGCTATGAAATACAGTTATTGGAGTATAGTATCGTCCCTAAGTGGATCAGGAAAATTACTTCAGATGTTCCCCGATGAGACGTGATCCCTAGTGACGATATATTACATAAGAGGTTTCAAGTTATCATCGGTAGATTATAGATCAGCATTAAGGTGAATCAACAATAGATGGATGAAAGTTACAAATATGAGATGATATTAGACTATCATTATTAAGATGAACAATAATAAGGAAGCATTAAATGGCTTAGATTTATACATATAAGATAAGCGGTGAGAGAGTAACCTGGAGTTGGGTGGCAGGCATCGATAATAATAAACCGAAGTAAGAGTTATAGTACAGTATGACCTACCTAGTTGTGGTAAAGCCATAAGCATAGATAACTGAGGCCATGAAACAAGATATTGCAATAGTCGTAAGTTCAACAAGTACCAAGCAAAGAACTTTAGTACACCTATAGATGCCCAGAGCGACATCTTTTCATAGTACAATATATGTTCACAAAGTGAATCCTAAAGATTGGTTAAAAGCTAACTAAAAAAAAGGATATAAGAGTCGCATTGGAGCACATTCAAGGTTAGAATCCTCTAGGCTGCATGAAAGAAGGTAGAAATAGTTACGACATTGGAAGAATTTCGACCACAAGTCGTGGAGTGAGAAAGAGGCCTAAAGGGGGGTATGCCCTAGCCTTTGGATTTATTCACCAGATGACTCCCTCAATGGAAAAGACAATATTAAGGTATTCGTAAGAGTTATTTCTTAAGATAAGGATAAATGCATTAGCCAACATTCGAGGACGAATTTTCCAAAGGGGGGAATGATGTTACACCCCGTAGTCTCGTATGTGAGAGTACGTCGTAAGTCAATTGATGTAAGCTCTGAAATGAGATCATATTTGAAAGTACATAAAGTAAGTTAATAATGTTACCTTGGAGGTTAAAATATTTAAGATCATTAATAATGAGTACCAAGAGGGTTGGGAAGCTTAGAAGCTAAACCAATTGAAGAAAATAAGTTTCGTCGAAACTAGACGAGTTTAGAATGTTATAACATGTCCTTTAGGGTGAGACAATGGTTCATTACATGATAAGGAGTTCATTCTATGAGTTATGTTTTTCATATGATAGTCGTGTGCTACGTTTTGAAGTTAAGCAAGTTGTGGAGCAAAAGTTGGCAAAGGTCTTCACAAATTACATTCATAATGTGCTAAATATTAGGTCAAATGTAACTGCAATTTCTCCTAATATTCTTGGAATTATTGGATTATCTACCAACCAAATTAAAGATCTATGAGTCTAGTTTCCAACTCATTAAACCGTTCATCAATACGACATAGGAGTAGAGAGATATTTGCAGTTTCGCGAGACTGTGCATACATTATAAGTGACAAGTAGGTGGATCACTAGAGTTTTTTGAGAAATACATTTCATGTGTTATATAAGGTCTTATTGGGACATATTATATACCATATTGAAGGTCTTGGGATTTAGTTTCCAACGCTCTTAACCGTTCGTTCACACGACATCGGGATAAAAATATATAAGCGTCGGAAGATGGACCAATCCTAGGGTGCCAAGCTAACACCTCTTTGACTTTTCCAAAGTTGATATATAAGTCTTAGGTCGGTTTTATCTTCATTTTTCAGCATAACTCGACCAGAGAACACCCATAAACATAACCTCAAGCTATCTTCTATGGTTTCAAATAAGATTATCATCCCGTACATGAAATCGAGAAGCGATAACATCAAAATGATCCCTACGACGTAAGTGTCATTATACCGCCTCTCCTTTTTCTTTGTAGTTAGAGTTTTGGAAGGTACTTCATAGTAAGAAACGTCTAATATCTGTATTTAAGTGTTTAAATATCAAGAAAGGTTGATAAATGTGTTTCCTAATAGTTAGAACTCACGGGATGGTGATCAGAAGCCGTGAGTTCGAGTTATTTAACTTGTAGCGGACTGTTTTGTGGACTGTTTTGTGTTGCTGTTGGGCTGCGTGTTTTACTACTATTTTGTGGAGTTTTGGAGGAGGAAGGGTGTGGAGAAACACCATATAGATGCAGGGTGAGGAAGGGTGTGGAGAAACACCATATAGATGTAGGGTTGTGGGCTGGTCGTTCGTTGTAACATTATCGGGTCGTTTGACATGACTACGGTGGTCGTCTTATGTATGAAGTGATTAGGTTGTGTGTGGACTGTTTTAGGAGGCTCAATATGATTATTATTGATGTTTTTTGGGCTGTTGGTGATTGTTTTGACTTGTGTGAAGTCATATATATATGGGAGGTGTTGTCTGTTTCATCGTAATATAGGTTGTGGTCGATACATAATAGTTATGACACTTAAACGATAATGATAGTGTCGTTTCTCTTATTGTAGATTAAGGAGTTATGACATTTGCGTAGCTTGAGGTTGGGGAAGTATATACAAGGTATGTGAGCCTATCCTTTTCCTTCTTTTGTACGACTCTGATTGTACATAATGCAATGAACTAGCTTCCAAAGATACTCTACTCCTAGAAGCTAGCAGTACTTACATTGTTTCCCTTCTTATGGAACAATTGATGTTGATGTTGCTTCTCTTATTCTTATGTTATCAATGTTGTTGGTACTTCCTGATTCTTATAAGATTCTTGATGAAGAGTTAATCCTAATAACGTGTACGGAGAATATCGACCTTACGTCACTCCGAAA
>ML286888.1:481-111888 GCA_005239495.1 Nicotiana undulata | reverse complement strand
TATATATATATATATATATATATATATATATATATGAAGCTATTTTACTCTACCGATCCGCGTTATAGTCGGCCGGGTATGGAACCTATTGTGCAACCACTGATCAGTTGGGTTTATCGAGATCCACGTGGCCGGGTACGATATGATGATGATGATGCCCACAAAGGCGGATGATTTAAAGGTTTATGTATATATATATTTATGTATCAGACATTTCATGTCAGTAGCCCTCACAGGTACTGGATGTTACAGGTTGTATATTCTTTATCCCCGTTTACATTACTGTTCTTACTTATGCTTTCCTGCCTTACATACTTAGTACTTTATTAGTACTGACGTCCTTTTTATTTGTGGACGATGCATGTTGTGTTGCATGTCCTGATAGACAGGTAGACGCAGCTCCCCCACCACAATAGGCTTTCCAGTTCAACAGTTATAGGCGAGATCCCTTCTCCGGACTTGCCATGGTCTTGGTATGCATTTTTGTTATAGATATTATGGGTATGTAGGGGCCCTGTTCCGGCTATGTTGCATTACTTATGCTCTTTTAGATGCTCATAGACAGGTGTCGGCTTATGTATAGTTTGGCATATCTTGTCGGATGATTTTTGTTGTATAGTCTTTCATGGAAGCGTGGTAACTCCTAACTTACATGTAGTTTCTTGGCAGTCTTGTTATCCCATGTTATGCATGTTCATTCAAATATCTTTCATTGTTTGGTGTTCATGATCCATATCTACCACTTATATTGATCTCGTCGGCCCTTAAAGATAATAAGAAGGTTAGATAAAATTTACGTTGGTGCTCGGCAAGTATGGCCCGGGTGCTAGTCATGATCCTCCAGTTTGGGTCGTGACACGGCTCCTCCTCATAAGTCAAGTCCTTGTTCAATTGGACAGAGTTGAAGTCTAACACATGGGACGGGTCACCATGATATTTCTGGAGCATAGACACATGGAATATCAGATGAACTGAGGATAACCCTGGAGGCAACGCAAGTCTATAAGCTACCTCTCCCACTCTATCAAGAATCTCAAACGGCCCGATATACCTAGGGTTCAACTTACCCTTCTTCCCAAATCTCATAACACCCTTCATGGGCGACACACGAAGCAATACTCTCTCTCCAACCATGAATGCCACATCACGAACCTTACGATCTGCATGACTCTTTTGCCTAGACTGAGCTGCACAAAGTCTCTCCTGAATAATCTTGACCTTATCCAAGGCCTCCTGAACTAAGTATGTACCCAGTAACCGAGCCTCTCCCGGCTCGAACCATCCAACTAGCGATTTGCACTGTCTACCATATTATACCTCATAAGGAGCCATCAGAATGCTCGACTGATAACTATTATTATAGGCTGACTCAGCTAACGGCAATAACTGATCCCAAGAACCTCCAAAGTCAATAACACAAGGGAGGAGCATATCCTCTAAAATTTGAATAGTACGCTCGGACTGCCCGTCCGTCTGAGGATGAAATGTTGTACTCAACTCAACCCGTGTACCCAACTCATGCTGAACCACCCTCCAAAAGTGCGAGGTAAATTGCGTACCCGATCAGAAATGATAGACACGGGCACACCGTGAAGGCGAACAATCTCTCGAATATATATCTCTGCCAACCGTTCCGAAGTATAAGTACTTGCCACTGGAATGAAATGTGCTGATTTAGTCAGCCTATCCACAAATAACCTAAATTGTGTCGAACTTCCTTTGAGTCCATGGGAGTCCAACAACGAAGTCCATAGTGATACCTTCTCACTTCCACTCAGGGATCTCTATCTGCTGAAGCAAACCACCGGGTCTATGATGCTCATACATCACATGTTGGCAATTTAAGTAACGAGCCACATACGCAACAATGTCCTTTTTCATCCTTCTCCACCAATAATGCTGCCTCAAGTCTTGGTACATTTTGGTTGCACCTGGGTGAATAGGATACTTAGAACTGTGAGCCTCCTCAAGGATCAACTCACGAAGGTCGTCAACATTAGGCACACATATCAAAACATCGTCATCTCCAACTGTAATCTTCTTGGCACCACCGTGCCGAACTGTGTCCCTAAGGACCGTCAAATGTGGGTCATCATACTGCCGATCTCTGATATGCTCAAATAAAGAAGACCAAGCGACTGTATAAGCTAAAGCACGGTTGGGAGAAATATCCAACCTCACGAACTGATTTGCCAAGGTCTGAATGTATGAAGCTAACGGTCTCTCACCGACTGGAATAAGCGCAAGGCTGCTCATACTTACTGACTTCCTACATAATGCATCGGCCACCACATTGGCCTTCCCTGGATGATATAATATTGTGACATCATAATCTTTCAATAACTCTAACCATCTCCATTGCCTCAAATTTATATCCTTTTGCTTGAATAAGTACTGGAGACTGCGATGGTCAGTGAAAACCTCACACGACACGCCATAAAGATAGTGCCTCCAAATCTTCAATGCATGAACAATGGCTTCCAACTCTAAGTCATGAACAAGATAATTCTTCTCATGGACTTTCAATTGCCGAGACGCATATGAAATCACTCTGCCATCCTGCATCAATACTTCTCCAAGTCCCACTCGGGAAGAGTCATAATACACCGTGAAAGAACCCGAACCTGATGGTAACACCAACACCGATGTTGAAGTCAAGGTTGTCTTGTGCTTCTGAAAGCTCGCCTCGCACTCGTCTGACCATTTAAATGGAGCACCTTTCTGAGTCAATTTAGTCATAGGGCTGATATAGATGAAAACCCCTCCACAAAACTACGGTAGTAACCCGCCAAACCCCAGACACTCTTGATTTCAATGGCTGTAGTAGGTCTAGGCCAGTTCTTGACTGCCTCTATTTTCTTAATAGTTGTTCATATCCAATTACAGAATTATCAAATAACTTCATGTTAACAATAATCTCCTTTCAAACCTTCACAATACTGATAAAGAGATACGATGCTTGAAGACCTCGTAATTATATACCCAAATTAATGTGTCTCATTTAATGCCACATGGGCGGGCACCTACCTTGTAGGTTAAGGCTCAATAGTTATAGCACGAATTTGGAAAATTAGCACAGATAATTAATTAATTAATTAATTTATTAATTATTATTTATTCATTTATTATTATTATTATTATTATTATTATTATTATTATTATTATTATTATTATTTTATACATAAATTGTTGAATAAGCCTAACCGGCATGACTCTCTACCAGTACTATAGTAAAATTTTAATTCACAAGGGAGAATTTAAACACAAGAGTTTCCATCACAAGGATCGCATCCTTACATAACTTCCACCGCGGATCGTAGCCAGGTTTAAATATACCAAATCATATTAAAACGCGAGGATCTCGTCCTCAATTCTGAATCACAAGTAATATGCATATCGTGCCACTCGAAACCTTCCTTTTCCTTCTTTTAAATATTTTCCGTTGACAAATTACAACACGTAATGATAGACATGGCTACCTCCATAGAATTTCCCAATGCAAGTATTCCCATGAGTAGATTTTAGAGTTACGAAGCTCACCCGATAGTGGAGCATATTAGAAGAACTTTATTAGATATGCATAACCGAATTAAGTTCAGGAAATTATCACTTTATAATAATTAGAGATTGTTCTTGTAATGACATCATTTAATGTAATGACCTCAGCCATATCATAGAAAATATATCAACAGGCTGGGTCTCCACCTCTAGGAATCTAACCTCCACTTTCGACAGTCCGACCCCTTTTTCCCTAGTTGGTCATGTAGTTGAGTTGTAACTGCAATGGGGCACGTAGCCTGAGTGCACTGATGAAATATGACTCTCCCAAATCTAGGACAGTTTCTACCACTAGCCGAAATAAAGTATAGACTTGCCCTGAGTTGTATAAAATTTTACAATCATATTTGAGTCCTTTAATGAGTCTGTGAACTTGTTCTCTGGCTATATGAACCGAAGTAGGAGTATGGCGGGCTAACTTACCGAACCTGATGGCATATCCTGACACCGTCATACGACCTGATGCAACCGGTCAAACCTTATGCGCCACGTATTATGGAGAGTCCGAGAAACAACTCTTTCAAAAGAATTTATGAGAAATGAGTCAAGTAATTGAGGTTGCATTGGCTGATCATCCTCTTCGTAGGCTTGCCACAAACACCGGCGGCCAATTTCTTCTTTTACCATGTGGACTCAACACTGCTGAGCTACCCCCTTTATTCATATACTTTTCATTATAATTTTGGGGTAACTCTCATCTCTATTGACATACAATGATCACAAAAGTAGAGCTCGATACCGATAAATCTTGGCACGAACCATGTAGTCTAGAAGCTTGCTAATCATTGTACTCCCTCTGGAGCACCCCAAAATCCGCAACCCTGACTTCCGCGCTGAGTAGACCTTCTGTCGATTTAAAGTTGATTCAATAACTCCTTTGGTACTGAGGTATAGGGTTATTAAGGAGGCAGACATACCGCAATCCCATCTTTATCTCTTGCAAAATCTCCGACCTTATACATTCCAAGCCAAAACCGATATAACACACGGCCTCGCAATCTATTACTTGACAGTGGACTTCCCCACTTGGCACGAAGTACAATGCTTGATAATCCACAATGTTAAACTTTACAGCTCATATAAATCAACCCCGATGCTTTCAACTATTCCCTTGTTATGCAATACTGGAGTAGCTATAAATCCTTCTGTGATATGGACTAGTCCAAGTTGTACCGACTGAGCTAGAACATTCGCGTCTAGATCCATTTGAGACTGTACAATAGGTGTTGATGTTCGAGCTTTAGACTGAGCTCTGCTTTTGTCTCTTCCCTTGATCGTAGTTGTCATTGGGGCTTCATCTCTTGTCCGGTCGTAGATGCTTTGCGTGTTGTCGAGATTTGTGAGAGGAAAAGAGTAGGCAAGTTCAATCATCAATGGTAGAATAAATTCGCACGATGTAGTAGAATAAAAGTGAAATTGTTACTAACTTCATAGCCTCTGAGAGATAAGTACAGACGTCTCCGTACCGATCCTTCAGACTCTACCAAGTTTGTTCGTGAATTGTGAGACCGAAGCAACCTAGTGCTCTGATACCAACTTGTCACAACCCAAATCCCCAACCTTAGGGACCGTGATGGCGTCTAATACCACACTTGCTAGGCAAGCCAATGTTAGAACTTATTTAATTAATTTCCATTAAAGTCTATTTAATTATAACATAATAATTCAAAAATAAATTAAATTTATTAAATTCAATGCATAAATTCACGAATAAAATAATTAATGAATAATTAAACCGAACCACGAACTAATTATATAAATAACTCTAAGACTACCCCGGGTTTGATGTCACAATTCACGAACTTCTAAGATTGCTACAAATAATGGGCTGAAAGAAATAATATAACTGTTTGAGAAAAATATAAAACAGTCTATACGAACTAAGCGAAGACTCTCGGGATCAGCGAAATCCGGCAGATATACCTCGTGTCTCCGAAAATAGATAGCTGCTCTAAATATCTCTACGGCTGGCCAAGACCTGGATCTGCACAAAAGAGTGCAGAGTGTAGTATCAGTACAACCGACCTCATGTACTGAGTAAGTGCCGAGCCTAACCTCGACGAAGTAGTGACGAGGCTACGGCGGGGCATTAACAATATAACCTATGAACAATAATAAATGAAGCAAGAAGGAAATCTAAAGCAAATAAATAATAATTGTAGCAACAATTAAAATAACTCTGTCACCTTTTCCAGGTCTCATCTATAACCAATTCTCACGTAAGTTTCCAAATTTCCAAACTTTAACTTTAAAATAACAGTAGTGAAAAGTATAAAAAAAATAGTAAAGTAAAACAGTAAGTTTTCAAATCTTTGTTTTCCTTGAATATCAGTAAAACATAAGTGTCCTCCCTTGTCGCTCCTTGTGAATCTCTCGAAGTGAACCAGGTATGTCTAATAACTCTGAATTACAAACTTTATTACTAACCTTGCAGAAACAGGTGAAGGAACAAAACGATCGAATCAAACAAATTCCTGGAGTACCACCTGTTATCTAAGACATTGACGTTGATAGATATTCTCAACAACCTTGAAAACCAAGAGCAACACCCTTGCATATTCCCAAGAAGTTCAAAATGCATGATGTTCCTAAGTATGATGGGACGACCGACCCACGCGACCATGTGACTGCTTTTACCACCGGAGTGAAGGGTAACGACTTACCAAAAAAAGAAATTGAGTCGGTCTTAGTCAAAAAGTTTGGAGAAACACTTACCAAAGGAGCACTAACCTGGCATTCTCTTCTCCCTGAACACTCAATTGATTCTTTTGCGGATCTTGCAAATTCTTTCATAAATTCTGGCAAGGGACCCTTGAGATTGTAAGACCTTTTTAATTTGTAGACAATAAATTGCGTCGAGAAAATAAAATAAAGATCGAAAAATATTGCAACAGTCGTAGTATTTTATTTCAAATATTTGAGTGTTACGATCTCTATGAATCCTATGATTCGTTTTTTCAATAATAAATAAATTCAAGGGCCTTTGAGCTTGTTCTTGAATCTATATTTGTTTCCACGAACGATGATCTTGTTCTTGAGCTTGAGCTTGATTTATTGAACTTGAACTTGATTGGTTCTTTGTCCTTGAGCTTGAACTTGATTTCTTGAACTTGAACTTGATTGCTTGAAGCTTGAAAGTTGTAGAGAAATTTGCGGCGTTTGATCCACGAGCTTTCTCTTACTTCTTGTTATAACTTCTGGTCCTTTTCTGAGTTATGAAGACCCTTATTTATAGTTGTGGGAGGGAAGAGATGTGATAAGAACAAACTCTTTCCGACCAATCAAATTGAAGTATGACAAGACCTCATTTGATTGGCCAGAACATGTCACTTGCACATGTGGCGTTGTTTCATTGGCCCTTTAATGTGACTTGACATGCCTTGTCATTTTGACACGTAGCATGATCCTATTGGCTCTTCTATTTGACTTGGCGTGCCACGTCATTTGACACGTGACACCAAACTGGGCCTCTAGGAAAATGTCATATTGGGCCTAATGAAGTGGGCTCAACACTTGTAGCCCAATTAAATGGGCTAGCCCAATGGATCAAGACTTATTTATTTAACCCAAAATCCTAACTCAGGTCGCGATGGCGCCCAACAGCGGGGTCAGGAAAGCCAACACTCAATTTACTAAGTTTTCCTTCTTTTTGATTAAACATCTCACATGTACCAAGTTTTAAAGCTTAAAACATTAGCCGAAAAGGGAAATAAATCAGTTTATAACCAAAAGCAGTCATAAGGAGGCGTGAGCCAATACATATGCAGACCATAATCCATAATTGCCAAGAACTAGTGTCACAAGTCCTACGGGCATACTAACAGAATATACAAAAGATATAATATACAGTCCCACTGTCTGAAAGAAATAGACGGGAAGTAGCAAAAGAAAACTCCATGGTGCTACCGGGGATCGTCATGAGAAGCAGCTCACCGTGAAGTCAGGTCCAGCTATAATCAGAATCTAGCTTCGGTTTGATAACCAGAAGCACCAGCCTCAGAACTTGTACAATTAAGTATAGAAGCTTAGCATGAGTACATAAATAATTATGTACCCAGTGAGTATCCCGCCTAATCTCGAAGAAGTAGTGACGAGAGGTCGACTTGACACTCACTAAGGTCCAACAATATAATATAACAGAATATGATGAAAGCGATAGGCATGTAAAGGCAGTAAAACAACAGATATTAAAGACACTGAGACCCAAATAGACACTGGAAGTAAATAAACAATTACTACTTCATTTCCCCCCAAATATCTGTCAAATCAATATCCATGAAAACATCAACACTTTATCATGCGCATACGGGATAAGGACAACTGGCCTGAGCCATAAAATGATCATATATGTGCACTGTCGAGGGTCGAACGACCCGAACCATAAGTGCATCTTTCAATCTCGTCATGGCGTACGGCCCGCTCCCATGAGAGTGGGGGAAATAACACTCCGCTCACGAAATGTAAATTGCGAAGTGGTCACATGCACACACAACATTCCCTTAAAATTACTTTCCATAAACAATTCCTTCAAATTATCAAATTCCATAAGTCTCAGAGAAACAATGCTACATAAAGTCATGAATTCAAGAAGCATATAATTCATTTCTAGGAAAAACACAAGGCATGATGTGGGCCTAACTACCCGGACATAACAATAATAGCTGGTACGTACGGACTCTCGTCACTTGGTACGTATGTAGCCCCCACAAACATTAACACATAGCATTTAGATCACATATGGGGACAATTCCCTCTTACAAGGTTAGAAAGGAGACTCACCTCGTGTCGAACCTACTCCCCGTGTCAAGATTGCGCCCGAAACTCCGAACTCGTCACCCAAGGACTCGAAACTAATCAATCGTTACGTAAATATATCAAATTATACTCAAAGCAGGGAATTCTCCTACTTACGTAGTCAATTCATCATTATTGAAGAAATCCCAAAATTCACCCCAGGCCCACACGCTCGGATTCCGAAAATTCTCGAAGGAAACACTCACCCATAACCTAAGGATCGTTAATATATTATTTCATAGCCAAATTCACGGGTAATTCCCTAAATTCTCGAAAGCCCTAGGTTACTACCCAATTCCTTAATTTTCACTAATTAGGTAGTTAATTTAACTAGTAATTCAAGTATTAAACTAACACTAGGGTAGAATTTACTTACCTCTTCGGTAGCTAGGTCGTGAAGTCTCTTTTCCAAGCTCTCAAGTCTATAATGGAGGTGAGAAATGGAGGAAATGAGAAAAATCCCGTTATAAAAATACACTGCCCAGCTGCCCCTTGAGTGCGATCGCAGTTGGGGCAGTGCAATCGCAGAAGCCAACTTGGTCAGGGCCTCTGAAGGTCCACTGTGAGATCGCGGAAGTGGACTTGCGATCGCAGAGAGCAATTGGTCCAGGCCTGTGCGATTGCGGGGGAGGGGGTGCGAACGCGGAGAATAAAACTAGGCCAGGCCACAAATCACCCCTATGCGAACGCACACAGGCCCATGCGATCGCACAGGAAATTTCCCCACACCCCTGTCAACTCTTCCGTGCGATCGCATTAATGCACCCGCGATCGCACTGAAGGAAACCAGTCAGTGAAAAATCTGGTGTTATGGAATTAGCTCTGAGGGGTCCGAAACTCACCCGAGCCCCTCGGGACCCCGTCCAAAGGCACTGGCAAGTCTGTATTCATGATACAGACTCACTCAAATTTTTGGAACACTCAAAACAACGCTAAAACCCAGAATCACCCTCAAAACCCCTAAAGATCAAACTTAAGAACTTCAAGTTCTTGAGTTCGGTATCAATGCGCCGAACCGACCTATACTACTCAGAATGACACCAAATTTTGTGAGCAAGTCATAAATCACATAACGAAACTATTCCCGGTCTTGGAATTCTATTCGGACCTCAAAAACACAAAAACACATTCCAAACCAAATTTCAAACTTAAGAAAACTTTTACTTCGATAGTGGGCGCCAAAACGCTCCCGGGTCATCCAAAACCCATGTCGAACATACGCCCAAGTCCGAAATCATCATACGAAGCGACCGGAACCGTCGAAACTCGATTCCGAGGTCGTTTACTCAAAATGTTGATCGAAGTCAAACTTGGCAAATAAAGAACTAAGTGTTCCTATACCACTCTAAACACTTCCGAATCCCGAACCACCCGTTTCCGCAAGTCATAAATCACAATAAGCCGCTATGGGAAGCTTCATTTAGGGGAACGAGATCCGATAACACAAAACGACCGATCGGGTCGTTACATTCTCCACCTCTTAAACAAACGTTTGTCCTCGAACGGGTCTAGAATCATACCTGAAGTGCTGAATAAGTGCGGATATCTGCTTCGCATGTCCTCCTCGGACTCCCAGGTCGCCTCCTCGGCTGGTTGGCCCCTCCACTGGACCTTTACGGCAGAAACTCTCTTGGATCTCAACTGGCGATCCTGTCTATCAATAATAGCAACTGGCTCCTCCTCGTAGCCCAACCTCTCATCCAACTGAATAGTGCTCAAATCAACCACGTGAGAGAAGTCGGCGTGATACCTCCGGAGCATGGATACATGAAAGACTAGATGAACTCATGATAAGCTGGGAGGTAAGGCTAGGTCATAGGCAACCTCCCTAACTCGCCTCAACACCTCGAAGGGACTGATAAACCGTGGGCTCAGCTTGCCCTTCTTCCCGAACCTCATAATACCCTTCATCGGCGAGACATTCAACAGAACCTTATCTCCCTCCATGAATGATACATCACGCGCCTTCTAATCCGCGTAACTATTCTGTCTAGACTGTGTTGTGCGGAGCCTTTCCTGAATCAACTTTACCTTATCTAAAGCATCCTTCACCAGGTCGGTGCCATATAACTTAGCCTCGCCAGGATCAAACCACCCGATAGGAGAACGACATCGCCGACCATACAAAGCCTCAAATGGAGCCATCTCGATGTTGGGCTAATAACTATTATTGTAAGCAAACTCGGCCAAAGGCAAGAACTGGTCCCACTAACCTCCAAAGTCAATCACACATGCCCTGAGCATGTCCTCCAATATCTGAACTGTACGCTCTGACTGACCATTAGTTTGAGGGTGAAATGATGTGCTGAGATCTATCTGGGTAACCATCTCACTATGCAATGCTCTCCCGAAGTGCGAGGTGAACTGAGGACCTCGATCTGATATAATGGACACCCGCACACCGTGCAACCGGACTATCTCCCGAATGTAAATCTGGGTCAACCTCTCAGAAGTATATGTAGTAGCTACTAGAATGAAATGCGCCTATTTGGTCAATCTATCCACAATGACCCAAACCGCGTCAACCTTCCGCAAAGTCCGAGGCAACCCAACCACGAAGTCCATAGTGATGCGCTCCCATTTTCACTCAAGAATGGGCATCTGCTGAAGTAGGCCTCCTGGACTCTGGTGCTCATACTTAACCTGCTGGCAATTATGACACCTAGCCACATACTCCACAATGTCCTTCTTCATCCGCCTCCACCAGAAATGCTGCTTCAAATCATGATACATCTTTGTAGCACCAGGATGAACAGAATACCGAGAACTGTGTGCCTCCTCTAGAATCCCCCCTCTAAGGCCATCGATATTAGGAACACACAAACGGACCTGAAGTCTCAGAACACCATCCTCGCCAATAGTAACCTCCTTGTCACCACCCTGAATCACTATCTCCCGAAGCTCTGCTAAGCACGGATCATCAAACTGTCGAGCCTTAATCTCTCCCAATAACGAAGACTGAGCAACCACATGTGCTAAAACTCGACGAGGCTCTGAAAGGTCCAACCTCACCAGGCGATTAGCCAAGGACTGAATGTCCAAGGCTAGAGGTCTCTCCCCTGCTGTGATGTAAGCCAAGCTACCCATACTTTCTGCCTTCCTGCTCAAGGCATCTGCTACCACATTTGCCTTGCCTGGATGATAAAGTATGGTGATATCATAATCCTTTAACAACTCAAGCCATCTGCACTGCCTCAAATTAAGATCCCTCTGCTTGAAAAAGTGCTGCAAGCTGCGGTGGTCTGTATAAACCTCACAGGACACCCCATACAAGTAATGCCTCTAAATCTTAAGAGCATGAACAATCGCTGCCAACTCTAAATCGTGCACAGGGTAGTTCTTCTCTGGAACCTTCAGCTGGCACGAAGCATAAGCAATAACTCTCCCTTCCTGCATCAATACACACCCCAAGCCAACGCGTGAAGTGTCGCAATATATTGTATACATCCCAGAACCGGAAGGCAATACTAGAACTGGTGCTGAAGTCAATGCTGCCTTGAGCTTCTAAAAGCTCGCCTCACACTCGTCGGACCACCGAAACGGGGCATTCTTCTGAGTCAATCTAGTCAATGGAGCTGCAATAGAAGAGAACCCCTCCACAAATTGGCGATAATAGCCTGCTAGACCCAAGAAACTCCTGATATCTGTAGCTGAAGTAGGACGCGGCCAACTCTGAACTGCCTCAATATTCTGAGGATAAACCTTGATACCCTCTCCGTATACCACATGCCCCAAGAATGCCATGGAATCCAACCAGAACTCACACTTGGAGAACTTAGCATATAGCTTCTGTTCCCACAAAGTCTGGAGCACGACTCTCAAATGCTGCTCGTGCTCCCCCAGGCTACGTGAGTAAATCAAGATGTCATCAATGAAGACGATGACAAAGGAATTAATATATGGACTGAACACCCTATTCATCAAGTCCATGAATGTTGCTGGAGCATTATTCAAGCCAAAAGACATCACCAGAAACTCATAATGGCCATATCTCGTACGAAAAGCAGTCTTCGGAACATCTGAAGCCCGAATCTTCAACTGATGATATCCCGACCTCAAATCAATCTTAGAAAACACCCTAGCACCCTGCAACTGGTCAAACAAATCATCGATGCGCGACAAAGGATACTTGTTCTTAATGGTAACCTTGTTCAACTAGCGGTAATCAATACACATCCGCATAGACCCGTCCTTCTTCTTCACGAATAGAACTGGAGCACCCCACGGAGATACACTTGGCTTGATGAACCTCCTATCCAATAACTCCTCAAGATGCTCCTTCAGCTCCTTCAACTCCTTCAGATCCATACGGTATAGAGAAATAGATATAGGCTGGGTGTCTGGAGTTACATCAATACAGAAATCAATATCTCAATCCGTAGGCATGCCCGACAGGTCTGAAGGAAATACATCAGCAAACTCTCAAACAACTGGAACTGAATCAATCATCGGAGACTCGGCGGTGGTGTCCCGCACATAAGAAATATAGGCCAGACAACCCTTCTCGACCATGTGTCGAGCCTTCAGAAATGAGATAACCCGACTGGCTGCACTAACTGAGGAACCTCTCCACTCCAGCCTAGGCGACTCAGGCACGGATAGAGTAACTGTCTTGGCATGGAAATCTAGCACGACATGATAAGGATATAGCCAATCCATGCCTAAAATAACCTCGAAATCAACCATATCGAGTAATAAAAGGTCCGCTCTAGTCTCGAATCCACAAAATGTAACCACACAGGACTACTAAACCTGGTCTACCACCACATAATCGCCCACAGAAGTGGACACATATATAGGGGAACCCAAGGACTCACGAGGAACATCCAGAAAATGAGCAAATTCTGAAACATATGAATAGGTGGATCCTGGATCAAATAGTACTGAAGCCTCTCTACCACATACTGAGATAATACATGTGATCACGATGTCTGAGGCCACTGCATCTGATCTGGCCGGTATAGCATAGAATCTGGTTGGAGAACCGGAAGACTGAGCCCCACCAGAGTGAACAGGAGCTGACTGACCTCCCCCTGACTGGCCTCCACCTCTAAGACGACCCCTGCCGACTTGTCCTCCATCTCTAGGTGGCCGGATTGCTGATGTTGGACCCATAGGCTGATAACCCTGCTGCACTACTTTGCCCCAAAGCCTGGGACAATGCCTTTGCATATGACCTAGATCCCCACACTCATAGCAACCTATAGGTACCATAGCATGCTGCCCCAAAGAAGAACCATGAATGGCCGGAGGGCGATGTGAACCCTCTGGCATGACACTGAAGTAGGGGCTGGAGGATCTCGGATGACTGGAATAACCACTGGGTGAACTCTGAATGGCTGGAGGGCGGTAGGAATGCTCTGGCATGGCGCTGAAATGAGTCCTCGCTGGAACACCTCGGGGAGGTGGTGGACGTGCTGAATATGAAGGACTGTTGGGCTTACCACTACCAAACTGACCTCTGCCCCTAGCTGGGGCACCTCTGAAATCTCCTGAGAATCTAGCCTTTTTATCCTACTGCCCCTACTCCCTACTCCTCGACCGATAACCCTCGATCCTGCGAGCAATCTCCACTACGAGCTAATAAGGAGTACCCATCTCAACCTCTCGGGCCATGGTGCCCCTAATACCTGGATGCAATCCAACCACAAACCTCCGCACTCTCTCGGCATCAGTAGGTAGTATCATGAGTGCATGGCATGACAGCTCTGAAAATCTAGCATCATAATCTGTCACTGACATTTGTCCCTGCTCCAACTGCTCAAACTGATACCGCAACTCTTCCCTCTCATAGGGTGGAATATACCTGTCTAGAAATAGCTGTGTGAACTGGCCCCAAGTGATAGGAGGAGAATATGCTGTCCTGCTGTGGATGTAAGGCTACCACCATCTGCGAGCTCTACCCTCCAACTAAAAGGTAGTGAAGTCCACTCCATGGGACTCCAATATCCTCATGTTGTGCAGTCTGTCCCTGTACCGGTCAATAAAGTCCTGGTCATCCTCGCCTCGCTCACTCCCGAAGACTGGAGGGTGCAATCGAGTCCATCTATCCAATAACTTCTGCGGATCGACATCCTCAACTGGTCTAGGGTCAGGTGCTGCTACCACAGGCTGGACTCCATCCACGGGCAGCGTACCCGAGGTATGGTGTAATGCTACTGTCTGACCTGCAACCTGGGCAGTAGGGGTCTGGAATCCCCCTCCCGCCTGAGAAGAGGCAGGATCTGCTGGAAATAAACCAGCCTGTACATAGTGTCCATTAATCTCATCATACGTCCCATGACCTCATGGAAGCCTGGCGCCGTCATGAAGTCCACTGGAGCAGGATCTGCTGGAGGCACCTCGTCCTGCTCCTCTATGATAGGGTCCTCTGGTGGTGGTGCAACTGGAATAGCTCTGGGACACCCTCGTCCCCTACCTTGGGCCGGTGCCCTCCCCCGGCCTCTGCCACGGCCTCGGACAATGGGGGTAGCGGCCCCTCCCGGGTCTGAAACATCGGATGCACGCGTCCTCACCATCTGTGAGATAATAGAAGAATGAGATTTAGTAAACCATCGACTACATGATAGAATAAGAATAAGGAGAGGTTACCTAACACCCTATAGCCTCCCGAAGATAAGTATAGGCGTCTCCGTACCGATCCGCAAGACTCTACTAGGTTTGCCTGTGACTCGTGAGACCTATGTGAACCTAGAGCTCTGATACCATGTTGTCACGACCCAAAATCCTAACTCAGGTAGCGATGGCGCCCAACAGCGGGGTCAAGCAAGCCAACACTAAATTTACTAAGTTTTCCTTCTTTTTGATTAAACATCTCACATGTACCAAGTTTTAAAGCTTAAAACATTAACCGAAAAGGGAAAGAAATCAGTTTATAACCAAAAGCAGTCATAAGGAGGCGTGAGCCAATACATATGCAGACCATAATCTATAATAACTACTACGTGTGTGCCAGGAACTAGTGTCACAAGTCCTACGGGCATACTAACAGACTATACAAAAGATATAATTTACTGCCCCATTGTCTGAAAGAAATAGACAGGAAGTAGCAAAAGAAAACTCCATGGTGATGCCGAGGATCGTCAGGAGAAGCAGCTCACCGTGGAGTCAGGTCCAGCTATAATCAGAATCTAGCTCCGTTCTGATAACCAGAAGCACCAGCCTCATAACCTATACAATTAAGTACAGAAGCGTAGCATGAGTACATAAATAATTATGTACCCAGTGAGTATCCCGTCTAATCTCGAAGAAGTAGTGACGAGAGGTCGACTTGACACTCACTAAGGTCCAACAATATAATATAACAGAATATGATGAAAGCGGTAGGCATGTAAAGGCAGTAAAATAGCAGATATTAAAGGCACAGAGACCCAAATAGACACTGGAAGTAAATAAACAATTACTACTTCATATTTTCCCAAATATCTGTCAAATGAATATCCATGAAAATATCAACACTTTATCATGCGCATACGGGATAAGGACAACCGGCCTGAGCCATAAAATGATCATACTTGTGCACTGCCGAGGGTCGAATGGCCCGAACCATAAGTGCATTTTTCAATCTCGTCGTGGCGTACGACCCACTCCCATTAGAGTGGGGGAAATAACACTCCGCTCGCGGAATATAAATTGCGAAGCGGTCACATGCACACACAAAATTCCCTTAAAATTACTTTCCATAAACAATTCCTTCAAATTATCAAATTTCATAAATCTCAGAGAAACAATGCTACATAAAGTCATGAATTCAAGAAGCATATAATTCATTTCTAGGAAAAACACAAGGCATGATGTGGGCCTAACTACCCGGACATAACAATAATAGTTGTTACGTACGGACTCTCGTCACTTGGTACGTACGTAGCCCCCACAAACATTAACACATAGCATTTAGATCACTTATGGGGACAATTCTCTCTTACAAGGTTAGAAAGGAGACTCACCTCGTGCCGAACCTACTCCCCCTGTCAAGATTGCGCCCGAAACTCCAAATTCACCCAAGGACTCGAAATTAATCAAACGTTACGTAAATATATCAAATTATACTCAAAAGCAGGGAATTTTTCTACTTACTTAGTCAATTCATCATTCTTGAAGAAATCCCAAAATTCACCCCCGGGCCCGCAAGCTCGGATTCCGAAAATTCTCGAAGGAAACACTCACCCATAACCTAAGGATCATTAATATATGATTTTTGTATGATTTCATAGCCAAATTCACGGGTAATTCCCTAAATTCTCGAAAGCCCTAGGTTACTACCCAATTCCTTGATTTTCACTAATTAGGTAGTTAATTTAACTAGTAATTCAAGTATTAAACTAACACTAGGGTAGAATTTACTTACCTCTTCAGTAGCTAGGTCGTGAAGTCTCTTTTCCAAGCTCCCAAGTCTTTAATGGAGGTGAGAAATGGAGGAAATGAGCAAAATCCCGTTATAAAAATACACTGCCCAGCTGCCCCTTGAGTGCGATCGGAGCTGGGGCAGTGCAATCGCAGAAGACAACTTGGTCAGGTCCCCTGAAGGTCCATTGTGCGATCGCGGAAGTGGACTTGTGATCGCGGAGAGCAATTGAGCCAGGCATGTGCGATTGCGGGGGAGGTGGTGCGAACGTGGAGAATAAAACTGGGCCAAGCCACAAATCACCCATGTGCGAACGCACACAGGCCCATGCGATCGCACAGGGCATTTCCCCCCACCCATGTCAACTCTTCTGTGCGATCGCATTAATGCACCCGTGATCGCACTGAAGGAAACCAGTCAGTGAAAAATCTGGTGTTGTGGAATTAGCTCCGAGGGGTTCGAAACTCACCCGAACCCCTCGGGACCCCGTCCAAAGGCACTGGCAAGTCCGTATTCATGATACGGACTCGCTCGAATTTTTGGAACACTCAAAACAACGCTAAAACCCAGAATCACCCTCAAAACCCCTAAAGATCAAACTTAAGAACTTCAAGTTCTTGAATTCGGTATCAATGCGCGCGAACCGACCTATACTACTCGGAATGACACCAAATGTTGTGAGCAAGTCGTAAATGACATAACGGAACTATTCCTGATCTCGGAATTCCATTCGGACCTCGAAAACACAAAAACACGTTCCAAACCAAATTTCAAACTTAAGGAAACTCTTAATTCGATATTGGGCGCCGAAATGCTCCCGGGTCATCCAAAACCCATTCCGAACATACGCCCAAGTCCAAAATCATCATACGAAGCCACCGGGAACCGCCGAAACTCGATTCCGAGGCCGTTTACTCAAAATGTTGACCGAAGTCAAACTTGGCCAAAAAGGTCAACCTTAAGGAACTAAGTGTTCCTATACCACTCTAAACACTTCCGAATCCCGAACCACCCTCCCCCGCAAGTCATAAATCACAATAAGCCGCTATGGGAAGCTTCATTTAGGGAAACGGGGTCCGGTAACGCAAAACGATCGGTTGGATCGTTACATATAATTAATTCAATTATATTAGTCCGTAGTATTTATTTGAACTAATATATTT
Source organism: Nicotiana undulata (assembly GCA_005239495.1). Classification (NCBI taxonomy): domain Eukaryota; kingdom Viridiplantae; phylum Streptophyta; class Magnoliopsida; order Solanales; family Solanaceae; genus Nicotiana; species Nicotiana undulata. Next base: position 94,029 of record ML286888.1, on the reverse strand, counting down.
TGAATTTAAAATATAATCCAAATTATTTAATGAATTTAATTTTAATAAAATTTATATACCTATAATTATTATTATGTAGTTTAAATAGAAATTATGTTGATTATCAAATTATTTTTGTTATAATAATTTATCATCTTATTGCATATTATCGCAAGAGTTATGAACTAAATAACATAATTATAGTTCGCTTAATGTTATTTTAGAACTATACAACATGAACTATACATAATACATTTCTATATTAAGTTATACATAATATTCAAAATGTGAAGTTAATTATCGTAGAATATTGACTCAATTTATTATTTTTAGACATTATATTATCACTTATTCATTTTTTGTCTAGGAGCTATATAACAAAATCCTTTAATTCCCAAAAAGTTTAGACTACCAGAAAATTCAATCTTTTAAATTTGTGTTATATGACTAATATTTAAAGGAACGTGATAAGGTATATATATAATTAAGTCATATAAATTAAACAATAGCAATTTTATAAGATATTTACGAGAAATTTACTTCTCCTAATTATATTTTTTGCATATTTATCGTGAGAAATTTTATATGACTTTCCAAAAAAAAAAAACTATCCTTATTAGTATGAAGTACACACATAACATGCGTCTTAAATTCAATTTACCAAATTATTCCTTTAAAAATAAGAATGTCTTATGACAAATCCATCTGAACAATAAAGAAGAACATATATCAAGCACATCATTTATGAATTAAGTGAAATAATATTTAATTCTTCGACTCAAGTAATGTGTCTTTAAAGTATTACCAATAGATTACTTTTAAATAATAAGCTCCATTTCATTTTATAACACGGAAAAAATATCTTAGAATGTGTATGCAAATAAAAATAAGTATTTTAAACACTATTATTTCATAGAATACACGTTAAATAGCTATAAGCATTATTTCATCAATTTTTTCGTGACAATATTTTATTTCTTTTTACAAAATATTTAGTTGGCTTTAATTTTTCGTCCAATTAAATTCTTCGTATGATAACTAAACCAAACAATACGGAGTCTCTTCCTATTTTTCAGATTTTTTTCATTTGAGTTCCCGTAGATATGATAAATTCATATTAGATAGACTACTTGATAAAATAAAACTCATTTTTTAAGGACATGAAGATAATATTACCGCATGATAGATGAATACAATTCAACATATTATTCTACTATGTCTCAACAGTAAAATAAATAAATAACTCATATATCAAAAATATGATAAGGCATTAGTATACTTTGCTCTGACATAATTTTTTAAAATTTAAGTTGGTTTAGCGGGATCCATATTCATTATTTTTAAGAGCTTATGCACATTAATATAGAGTACATGCGCAACGCGCGTATCTTAAAACTAGTATATTATATACATCTCATATAAATAAATAAATAGTAATTATATATATCACATATATATTTTAGCCAAGAGATAATTTAATTTTCTATTCCAAATAGAAAACTTCAATTTGTTCACAATATTAATCATATCCTCAGTGCTAGCAAAGAATATAATAATATTTCATTTGAACTAATAACTAAATCTATTTGACTAATTAAAAACCTTAATTTAATTATCAAATAATAAGTTAATTAATCCTTTAGCAAAGATCATAACACTCGTTAGTGAGCGACCCCATAGGTTCAATACTAAACCGATAGTAAATTGATCACATCAATATACTAATGAAGGGTGGCGTCTAGCAACACTCCTTAACGACCCGATATCATGAAGTATACAATTTACTCTCAAGAACCAGTGGAAGAATAATATAGTAATTTCTTCTGTCCTTATAGCTCTAGATCACCCTAGGATATGGTTCAACTGTCAAATTCTAATAGGCGACCAACTATGGGTTCATGTCAAATATAATCGACCATTGAATGACCTAAGAAACTCTTTTCTTCTTTCGTTCAATCGCTCTGGCCAAGGTCTTAATTTGGTCGTTTATAATTCATGACAACATGGAGCTTAAACTCATTACCAAGAATCGACAAATTCCATCTTGATCAATCACTAATTCTACAAGTATTTAATCTTACTCAATATCCTTTCAACTATCGCCCTAGGGCCATAGATATCTGGTACCAAAGCACAATAAATAACTTGTCAATTACTATGACGATCTCAGGTCAAAAACTATTCTTACATCACATTCTTCAAGATAATATCCTATTGACAGTTTATGGCAATTCTAACCATTAAGAACTATCCAATGAGTCGGTTCGGTGATCATATCTCTATATGCACCATCTATTTATGTAATTTAGTTAATGAGATCAACTAATCTTTATCCCATAAAGACGATCACATAAATATTGATCTAACCAGATTACTAATGTCCAAATTAATAATCCTACGATCAAGAACAGGTTTAGATTAAATTATAAGAAACTTTACTCTCATTATCATGATCTCCATCACGATGACAAGTCTCAAAATTTAATCAATAACATTATCAAATTAATCAAGCAATTAATAATAATGACAAAAGAATATCAGATGCCATATATTTTTATATCAAATGACGTTCAGAAAAATATGTTCAAATCATCAAATATGATATTGGATCTAGGGCATATCTACTATATTCCTAATAGTTGCAGTCCTAATTATACACCGTTTGCAGTTAATAAAGTAGGCAACATACAATGAACATTTTGCAATTGATGTCTTCCGATTATTACATTTTTTTTTATGATTTTGATAATTAACGATTTAAAATTCCTAAATTAGGAGTTTACACATAGTTCAAGTAAGGAAAATATTTAATACTCAAAACTCTAATTAATTTTAAAGCCCTAAATATTAGGAACATAATTTAAATTACAATTTTATTCAATGTGAATTTTATTTTTAAAGGGTAACAAAAGGCGAACGATATTTCGCCAAGGGCCTTCATGCTTTTAATACAGTACTAGTTTTTGTGATGGCCCAAGGGGTCATTTTATAAAATTAGACTCCGTTCGATGCTTAATCGCCATAAAAGGACTAAAAGTAAATACCTCGATTTACGTGCACAGTCCGGGCGTGAAACCGGAAAGCTTTTATGTGAAAATATGAGAAATAGTGATTTTAGAATTTAAATTTGATAAAAGTTGACTTTGGTCAATATTTTGAGTAAATGGACCCGGATCCGTGTTCCGACGATCCCGGGAGGTCCGCAGTAAAATATGGGACTCGGGCATGTGACCGGAAATGAATTCCGAGGTCCCAAGCCTTATAAATCAATTTTTGAAAGAAATTGTTTTGCTGAAATGTTTATGAATTAAAGAAAAGAAATAATGTTTAAAATCATTGGTATCGGGTCCGTATTTCGGTTTCGGAGCCCGGTACAGATTCGTTATGATAGTAAAAGGCTAACTGTGAAATTTGGTGAAAAACAAAGTTCGTTTGACGTGATTCGGACATCCAGTTGAGAAATTATGAACTTTAAGAGTTATTGTTGAAAATGATGAGTTTTGAGGTTTAATTCATAGTTACATGTTATTTTCATGATTTTATCGCACGAGCAAGTCCGTATGATATTTTTTGACTTGCGTGCATGATTTGTTTGGAGTACCGAGGGCTCGGGTGAGTTTCGGATAGGCCACGGGGTGTTTTTCACTTTAAAAGAACTGCTGGTTTTTCCTTCTTCTGGTGTCCAGGTATTTGTGTTATGCGATCGCATATGCATGATTGCGATCGCATGAGTAATCTCAAAGGTCCCAAAATTTGGCTTGTGCGAACACAGCACTATGAGTGCGATCGCGGAGCACAGTCCGGGGGGAGGGGAGGTCAGTACACTGTGCGATCGCACCCCTCCCCATGCGAACGCAATGCTCAAATTTTCCTTACCCTGTGCGATCGCATGCCTTTACCCGCGATCGCACAGTTGTCCAGCCCGGCTAATACAAATATCGAATTAAAACCGAGCAGAACCCTTTCTTCTCCAATTTTTTGAGGTTCCAGCCCTAAAAACGAGTTTTCTTCAACAATCTTCATCCCCAATTCATAGGTAATCAATTCCAAACCTTGTTCTTTCAATTCCTTACTATTTTGCATCACTTTTAAAGCAAAAACAAAGAATTTTCTTGGTAAAAATTTAGGATTTGGGTAGAATTAGGGAGTTTTGTAAAAATTAAATTTTTATATCAAATTAAGGTCGGATTTCAAAACTAATAGCATATTTGGGTTCGTGGTGAATTGTCACGACCCGAAATTCCACCTTCAGGCCGTGTTGGCGTCTAACGTTGAACCCTCTCCCGATCAGTGGGGAGTATCATAATAGCATGCCTGGCTAGAGTAATGAACCTGGTCTAGTACTGAGTGACAGACATAGATCCCTATTGGAGGTTCTCAAACTGCCTTCGAAGATCCTCCCTCTGAGTAACTGGAAGGAACTTCCCCAAGAATAACTCGGAGAACTGAGCCCAAGTCAAAGGTGCAGACCCAGCTGGCCTGGTCAAGCAATAGTCTCTCCACCAAGTCTTGGCGGAACCCGAAAGACGAAAAGTAGCAAAATCAACTCCATTGGACTCCACAATGCCCATGTTCCGAAGAACCTCATAACAGCTGTCCAAATAATCTTGGGGATCCTCTGATGGTGCACCAGTAAATGTAGTAGTGAACAACTTGGTGAACCGGTCTAGTCTCCATAGGGCATCTGCTGACATAGTTGTACCCTCAACTGCCGGTACCACAATACCTGGCTGAGCTACTCCAGCTGCCTGAGGTGCTGGAGCCTGAAACTGAGTGGAAAACTGCCCTGGGGTGTGGATAACAGGAGTCTGGGTCCCTCCCCTAGCCTGAGAACCAGCTGGTGCAGTAGGAAGAAGACCGGCCTGAGCCACACTCTCCATAAGTCCCACCAAGCGGACTAGAGCGTCCTGAAGCACTGGGGTGGCAATGAACTCCTCTGGGACCTGAGCTGGTCCGACTGGAACCGTCTGAGCAGGAACCTCACCGGCATAGTCTACCTGTGGGTCATCAACTGGAGCTGTTGCTCTAGCTCTACCTCAGCCTCTAGCACGGCCTCGGCCTCGGCCCCTCGTAGGAGCTGCAATAGGAGGATCAGGCTGCTGATCCGTCGATGAGAAAGCACGCGTTCTCGCCATCTGCGAGAGAGTAAAATAGAGACTCAATTAGTATTTAGAATTCAATTGGCACGACAGAGAATGAAAGATGTGAAGTTATTCCTAACTTTGCAGCCTCTGGGGGATAAGTACAGACGTCTCCATAACGATCCCTCATACTCTACCAAGTTGTCCGTGAGTTGTGAGACCTAAGAAACCTAGGGCTCTGATACCAACTTGTCACGACCCGAAATCCCACTTTCAGAGCGTGATGGAGTCTAACGTTGAACCCGCTAGACAAGCCAACGTTTTGAATAAATAAACTCCTCAACCGTTAAAATGAACAAGGTAACTAAGGCAACTGTGATTAACAATATGAAAGTTAAACAAATTTCAGAACTATATAACAAGCCTCGAATTAAATCCCGCAAACATAACCCAGAACTGGTGTCACTAACTCACGAACTGTCTAGGAGATTACTAAATACAATGGTCTGAAAAATGAATACATATATCTGTCTTTGCAAACTACAATATGACAGAACTGAAGGATAAGGATAAAAGGTGACGCCAAGGCCTACGAACGTCTGCGGGTCTACCTTGTTGTCTCCTAAATGGACTGAAGGATACTCCCTCCGTCAATGTCCATCGGGTCCGGCTGCGTAATCTGCACAACATAAAGAAGTGCAGGTGTAGATCAGTACAACCGACCCCATGTACTGAGTAAGTGCCGAGCATAACCTCGGCGAAGTAGTGACGAGGCTAGGACCGACAACAATATATACCTGTACAATTCTACATAATAACAGGAAAATATCGACGGAAATAAACAAGTAATTACATATACGGGGAGAACATGCTGGGGGTAAAAGGGACAACAAATACTAGCATAGTAGAACAGGGTAACAACTGAAATGTAAAGGTAAAGGTAGGAATTTAATGTCTCAGAACAGATAATGAACAACAAAAGGCACGGCATATCCCCTCGTGCATAATCTCACAATCACTCGGCACGGAATGTCCCCTCGTGCAATAAATAATAAATAATTGGCACGGCATGTCCCCTCGTGCGATAAATAATACCACTCGGCACGGCATGTCCCCTCGTGCAATAAATAATAAGCAATCGGCACGGCATGTCCCCTCGTGCGATAAATAATACCACTCGGCACGGCATGTCCCCTCGTGCAATAAATAATAAGCAATCGGCACGGCATGTCCCCTCGTGCGATAAATAATATAAAAACAACAATATAATGTGAAACTAACAATAATAAAATCTCAAGTGTACCGAAATATTCAATAAAATTCTATCGTCCCGGCAAGGGACTCAGCTATAACTAAACTCGCTCAGAAGTGTAATTTCAACAGTAAGAGCCTCAACTGAACAATTAATCAATAAGTTCCCACGTCATGAAACAACATCAATGTATCACTTCTAAATCTCCAATTATTCATAGTACAAAGAATATCAAGAACACGGTATAATTCATCACACTTGACTCACGGGCATGCTTGACCGCAACATATAGGTACTCGTCACCTCACCTATACGTTGGACATGAATTACACATAGCAAAAAAGACTCTATACCTATTCCCTCATGCTAAGGTTAGGCCAGACACTTACCTTGGCTCCAAAGATGCAAGTCAAGCCTCTAACACCGCCTTTCCTCTCGAATCCGACTTTGAAACGATAGTATCTAGAAATAATTAACTTAATCACATCAATAATGACTCAATAATTCCATCCCAAAGCCTAATTATACATTTCACAACATTCTTCCAAAAATACCAAAATTCGACCCCGGGCCCGCTTGGTCCAAACACGAGGCTCGGACCAAAACCCGATCACCTATACCCCCACGAATCCAAATATGCAATTTGTTTTGATATCCGGCCCCAAAATGAGGTTGAATTACCCAAAATCCCATGAACCCTAACTCTACCCAAAACCCCTAATTTCTACTTTGTTTTTATGATTTTAGGCCTAGATTCTAGTGATTAATGAAGAGGGATGGAAGGAATTGGTGTTAGGAACACTTACCTATGAAGCTATGGTGATTGAGGTCTTCAAATATCGCCTAAGGAGAGTGGGGAAGAAGGAGGGTTGAGAAAGGTGGTGAAAATCCCGTAATGTTTCTGTTTTTGACAATTAAAAATCACTGGGCAAAAATACCCTTCGCGTTCGCGGGCCCCTGGCCGCGTTCGCGAAGGGTTGACTATCCTGACCTATGCGTTCGCGAGTCCTTGGCCGCGTTCGCGTAGGTTTGACTCTACTGGCTTACGCGTTCGCGAAGAACAATGCTACCCAGCCCCCCGACTTCACCCTAACCCTACGCGTTCGCACCCCTGGGGACGCGTTCGTGTAGAGACACCTTCCGGTGCTCCGCGTTCGCGTCTCCCTCTACGCGTTCGCGTATAGTAAAACCCAGGCCTCACCTACTTACTCTTCGCGTTCGCGAGGGTCGGCCCGCGTTCGCGAAGAGTAGTTCATCAGACACCAGAAAAACATCAAAAAACACCAGATTTTCTAACTTTTTGCACCCCGTTACCTGTCCGAAACTCACCCGAGCCCTCGGGGCTCAACACCAAAGATACACACAACTCCCAAATCATCCTACAGACTTATTCAAGTACTAAAACTACCGAGATAACATCAAAATAAATGAATTAAACACAAAAATCTATGAAAATCCTCAACAACTTCATTAACCTTTAACTTTTCCATTTTCGATCCGAAATACATCAAATCAAGTCCGTTTTACACCAAACTTTACATATAACTCATATAACACATATTAAACCTGTTCCAGGCTCCGGAACGAATATACGGGCCCGGTATCACAAATTTCAAATCAAATTCCATTTTCAAAAGTCTTTATTATTTTTAGAAAATAATTTTCTTTAAAAATTCATTTCTTGGACTTGGGACCTCGGAATTCGATTCCGAGCATACGCCCTAGTCCCATATTTTCCTACGGACCCTCCGGGACCGTCAAATCACGGGTACGAGTCCGTTTACCAAAAATGTTGACCAAAGTCAATTGTATTCAATTAATTACTGCAAATTCAACTTATTATCAAATTTTCACATGAAGGCTTCCCGGCTACGCGGCCGGGCTGCGCACGCACATCGAGGTGAGATTAACGGAGGCTTTCGAGATCTCAGAACACAGATATAGTTAAATTAGCACAGGATGCCTTTTGGTCATCACGTGAATGGGTAAACGTAATTTGGTCCGAGCCCCGAGTTTAGACCAAGCGGGCCCAGAGTCAGGTTTTCACTTTTTTATAGAAAATATAGGAAAAATCATATTTTTCAATAAAGTTAGTTCCTTTAGCATTAGTTAATGATATTAAGTTAATTTTGATTAGATTCGAGCAAGTTAGAGGTGAATTCAAAAGGAAAAGCAACAATTGAGCAGTGAGTGCCCTGCGAAATTGAGGTAAGTGTTTGGTATAACTTTGACTTGAAGGAATATGACTCCCCACTTGTTTGGTATGTGAAATTCATGGGCGTGATGTATAGGTGTGGTGACGAGTACCTATGCACCACCCAAATTGTTTGCTAAACATGATCCCTTTTCCCGTTCCCCACTTATTTGATCATTGTCTTAACTGATGTATGTTCATTATCGTTTCTATGACTATTTGGCCTTGTTGAATTGTTGTTAGTTATTGTTGTGACTATTTGGAAAGAGTATTGGTTGTTTGAGTTGGTTTCCTGGTGATATAAACATGGTTGAGAAGTTTGGTATTGTTTTTATGAATTAAAGGTATTTATATCTGATATTCCTGTTGGTTTCATGATTGAGAGGTTATTGATGAAGTTATGAGAAAAATGCAGTCTATTATTTACAATTGTTGAGACATAAGTATTGTGAAAGGCTTGTCCTAAATTGTGAAATCTTAAATAAACTGATATGATATGTCTGGTGGGAGCGGGTTGCACGCCGCAACAAGGAGTGATAAGGGTGGGCAGGTGGGATCGGGTTGCGCGCCGCAACAGGAGTAATAAGGGTGATATTTTAGGGAGGAGCAATAAGAGAGGACAGGTGGGAGCGGGTTGCACGCCGCAACAAGGAGCGATAAGAGAGGACATTTATATTTTACTGATTTTTAAAGAAAAAGAAAATAAAAGTTTTGAAAAGATAAAATGTCTATTTTACTACTCTTTAAAATATTTTAGTACTATTTTTATTTAAAGCTAAAGTTTGGAACTTTGAAGAGTTATTCGAGAATTGGTTATAACTGAGTTATTTTATTTTGTTACAACACTTATTCATCTATTTGTTTAGATTTCTTTCTTGCTTTACTATTTATTGTTGTTATCGATTGTATTGTTGAAACCCGACTTAGCCTCGTCACTACTTCGCCGAGGTTAGGCTCGACACTTACTCATTACATGGGGTCGGTTGTACTGATACTACACTTTGTGCTCTTTTGTACAGATCCAGGTACTGGTCAGCATTAGAGGATTTCAGGACGGCCACCCGATTCATTTGGAGACACGAGGTACATTTGCCGGCGTTCGCAGATTCCGAGAGTCTTCTCCCATTATTATTTACACTGTTTTATTATATTCAGAACAGTTACATTATTTCTTTCAGCCATTATTTGTAGTATTCTTTAGTAGTTCGTGGATTGTGACACCAAACCCTAGGGTAGTCTTAGAGTTAATTATTAGTTTGTGGTTCGTTTCATTTAGTTGGTTATTATTATTATTTTGTGTTGAAGTTGTTGGAAATTATGTTAATTAAGTCCATTTTAAACTGATTTGTTTATGCTTAAGTAATTAATTAAGAAAATTAGTCAATAGAATTCTAACATTGGCTTGCCTAGCAAGTGTGGTGTTAGGCGCCATCACGATCCCTAAGGTTGAAAATTTGGATCGTGACAGTCTTAAGGTACGCGCTTTGAGCGTGTACCCTATATCATTAAATATATAATTTTTCATAATTACGTAACAATTATAAAATAATGTGTTCGAGTACTTAAGCAAAAAGTAAAGAAAATAATTCAATTATTTTTGCGTTAGGAGTTCGTGCTTTTATGCTCTTATAATAATATAGAAAATATTGAAATTTCTTACTTGAACAACATTTCCCTCTTTATCGATATTTTGTATAATATCTAAAAATTACATTTAATAATTTCAAAAGAAATACTTACAACTTGTTTGGATGGTTGTTTCACATTGTTTCATAATATATCGTACTGTATTGTATTGTACTGTATCGTTTGATGAATATAATGTTTGGATAGATTGTATTGTTTGCCGTTGTTTCATGATATCATGCACCAACAATATGAAGAATAAATTTTGCAATATTATAAAGAAAAATTATGATACGAAATAAATTTAATACATAAAAAGATAGATTTAAATGATAAAATAAAATTATTTAATAATAGTGAATGGTGAGATGAGACAAAAAGACAAGATAACGACGCAACCACACCAAATCGGTCGTTACATAAAATGGCACATTTCGTCGTTACGTAACGACGGATTTAACGATACGATACAATAAAATTTAAGTAACAGCCAAAACAAACATCATATTTAAAATAACAATACGATATAGTACAATGGGTAACGACCATCCAAACAAGATGTTAATTAAGTACACGTATCTCTCTTTTAATAGTGACAAACCGTGTATATAGAATTTTCCCCTTAGACCTAAGCAAATATAAGGACAAGAAAATGTCCTAATTATAATGACTCTTATTTCTCCTAGATATATTTATGTTAAAATATTATGACTTCCTATATAATTTAAATAAGAAAATATTTAATGACCAAATTAAGTTAATTTTAAAGTACAAAAAGGTGAATAATATTTTTCCGAGGGTCTCCGTATTTAATATAGTATGGATGTTCATTTCCCTATATTCAGAACGATTTCTATAAAATTTATGTATCAAAAATATAAATACTACTGTAATAAATACTGCAATTAAATTTAAATTATCCAATGTTCATAATTTTTACTCTTTAACTCAAAATATTAGAAATACTTTGGGAATGACACTCAACGGCTGCATTTTAAGTGTACATAATTCAATAGTATTGTTTAAAAGTTTTATGTTTCTTAATATGGGACACACGTGTAATGAGTGTATCCTATCCATAAATAATTTTATGAATTATAATATTATTAGTTTTGGCGACAAATTAATGTTAAATATAAGTTTATAAAAAGAAAAGGATGGTTCGTTTCTTTACATCAAATTAAAATGAATTTGACACTTTGTAAGAAATTAAATTGATTTTAAAGTAAAAATATAACATCTCTAAATTCAAAATGTAATTAAAAAGGGTTAAGAAAAGACTCCTTAAGTTTTTGTTTGATACGGATCAGTGAAGTAGTTAGAATTTCCTTTTTAATAAAGTATTTTCTCTTTAATTACAATTTCATTACATGTTGAAAAGATAATTTTCCCTTTTATTTAACTTAGATTTTAGGATTGAACAAAATCTAATTCCTTCTTGAAAACTTACATTTCTCATTTATTTATTTATGAATTTTAGGAATGCATTCTTTTTGTACTTTTCTTTTATTTTATTTATGTGAGAAATTTAGGAATTTTTTATTTTTCTTCTCTTTTTTAAACTTGAAGATGGAATTTTTGTACTTTTCTTTTATTTAATGTTGTTCTGCTATCTTTTGGTTATCATAAAGGAAGAGAAAATTTTCAAAGACTCGTTTTTTCTTTTACTGCTTTACAAGCAGCAAATCAAGAAAAAAAAGTTCAACTCTATTGTGTAAAATAATAAAAAGCGAACGATATTTCGCTAAGGATCTTCGTATTTTTAATATAGTATAAAAATATAGATATATATAAATATAAATATAGATTAATGTGCTCCAATAAGATTGATATATTCTTATATTTGAAATTAATTTAAGATGCATGTAAATCTTTATTTATGCGTTTTGCATATCCTTAGAAGTCTCGTAACAATTACACGCTAATGAACTTTTCCTAAAAGTGCAGAATTGGGGAATCTTTCTTTCTTTAATGAAAAAATTACAAGAAATTACACACAACCTCACACATAACAAAAAATGACTTATGTTTATAAACTTTACACGACTTAACCCATATTGTACATATTTTAAAAACAGTAGCTCTTGCAAATTTGTTCTTACAACTATTGCTTCTAAAAGTTATGGAGTTAAATATATGTTCTCGCAACCATTGTTTCACTCTCTCTTCTTCTCACATATTTTGCATATGCTTCAAGGGGCCGTCCACCATTACTGCTTCTCCCCCTATGTCAACTGGTTGCAATGCGAAAAAATTGAAGAGTAGAAGTCCACCATTGAAGGCCATTCAAAGCTTTGCTTTCGAAAATAGGAGTTTTTGGGTTTGTTAGTTGTTTGGATTGGGTGTTGTTCTGATTGGTTGAAAATATCAAAAGGAGTTCAAAATTTAAATTTGCAGTGATTTGGAGTAGGGCTGTTCATTTGGATCGGATATCCGAAATCCGAACCGATCCATTCACGTTCGGATTTCGGATTGGACCGGATTTCGGATTGTGTTTATAAAATTTTTGGATTTCGGATCGGATTCGGATTGGTATATTTTAATCCGATCCGATCCGAAATCCGAAATTATTAGGTAATGTATAAATACTATACTTTAATTTCGGATAGTCAGTACTTTCTTTACATCTTCCTCCAAGTTATTACCTTTACAATTGCTAGAGTTAGCTATATTGGCGCCATAGTACTCTCATAATTGTATAAACATGAATTTTTCTTAATGCATTGCCTCTTTTACAAAGAAAATATACATATTAGTTTGCAACATTGAGGCATTTACGATCCGAAATCCGATCCGATCCAAACTTTAAAATCCGAATCCGATCCGATATAATTCGGATCGGATTCGGATTGCATTTTCTAGAATCCGAAATCCGAAATCCGAATCCGAAATGTGCTAAATCCGATCCAATCCGATCCGTGCACAGCCCTAATTTGGAGTAGATTTGTCACGATCCGAAATCCAACCCTCGGACCATGACTGCGTCTAACGTTTAACCCGCTAGACAAGCCAACGTTGGAACTAAAAAAACTCATTAACAACTAAAACGAACAAGATAACTAAGGCATCGATGGTCAACAATATGAAGGTTAACAAATTACCAAAAATGATATAGCAACTTCGAAATAAAACCCATATACAAATCCCAGAACTGGTGTCACATACTCACGAACTGTCTAAGAGATTACTAAAAACAAAGGTCTGAAAATAAGTACATATGACTGTCTTTGAACTATAAGATAAAACAGAGTAGAAAGTGAAGGGTAGAAGGTGACGCCAAGGCCCACGAACTTCTGCGGGTCTACCTCGATGTCTCCTGTATGAACTGATGGAATGCTCCGACCGTCAGTGACCACCGGGTCCGGCTGCGTAGTCTGCACAACATAAAGAAGTGAAGGTGTAGCATCAGTAACCGACCCCATGTACTAAGTAAGTGCCGAGCCTAACCTAGGCGAATTAGTGACGAGGCTAGGACCGACAACAATATATGTACCTGTGCAATTCTATATAATAACAGGAGAATATCGACGATAATAAGCAAGTAAGACAGATACGGGGAGAACATGTTGGGGGGTAAAAAGGGCAACAAAATGCTAACATGGTAGAACAGGGTAATAACTGAAATGTAAAAGTAAAAGCAGGAATTTAACTTCTCAAAACAGATAATGAACAGCAAAAGGCACGGCATGTCCCCTCGTGCATAACCTCACAATCACTCGGCACAGAATGTCCCCTCGTGCGTAAATAGTAACACTCGGCACGGAATGTCCCCTCGTGCAATAAATAATCAACGATCAAAACGGCATGTCCCCTCGTGTGATAAATAATAAACAATCAACACGGCATGTCCCCTCGTGCGACAAATAATAAACGATCAACATGGCATGTCCCCTCGTGTGATAAATAGTAAACAATCAGCACGACATGTCCCCTCGTGCGATAAATAATATAAAAGCAATAATATAAGGTGAAAATCAACAATAAGAAGTCTCAAGTGTATGGAAATACTCAATAAAATTCTATCATCTCGGCAAGGAGAAATCATCAATTAATAACTCAACAAATGCCCGGCAAGAGTCTCAGTTATAACCAACCTCGCATCAGAAATACAGTTTCAACAGTAAAGCCTCAACTGAAACAACTAACACAATAACTCCCAACGTCATGAAACAACATCAAGGTATTACTTCTAAATCACAAATTACTCATAGTACGAAGAATATTAAGAACACAGTACGATCCATCACAATTGACTCACGGACATGCTTGACCGCAACATATAGGCACTCGTCACCCCGCCTATGTGTTGGACATGAATTACACATAGCAAATAAGACTCTATACCTAATCCCTCAAGCTAAGGTTAGGCCAAACACTTACCTCGGCTCCAAAAATGCAAGTCAAGCCTCAATCACAGCCTTTCCTTTAGAATCCGACTCTGGAACGGTATTATCTAGACATAATCAACCCAAGTATATCAATAATGGCTCAATAAATCAAACCCATAGCCTAATTATTTATTTCAAAGCATTCTTCCTAAGATTCCAAAATTTGACCCCGGGCCCGCTTGGTCCAAACACGAGGCTCGGACCAAAACCCGATCACCCATAACCCCACGAGTTAGAATATATAATTTGTTTTAAGATTCGACCCCAAATTGAGGTTGAATCACCCAAAATTCTCAAAAACCCAACTCTACCTAAAATCCCTAATTCCTACTTTGATCCCATGATTTTAGGCTCAAAACCAAAAACACACACGACTCCCAAAACATTCTATAGACTTGTTCAAGCTTTTAAATCATCAAAATATCATCAAATCCATCGAATTAAACCTCGAAACTCTTAGAATTTTCTTAAAACTTCATAAAACTCAACTTTTCCAATTTTAATCCGAATCACGTCATTTCAAGTCCGTTTTACACCAAATTTCACATATAACTCGCATAACATATAATAAACCTGTTCCGGGCTCCAGAACCATAATACAGGCCCGGTAACACGGTTTTCACATAATTATTCATTTTCAATTCCTTTATTATTTTCAGAAAATAATTTCCTTTGAAAAATCATTTCTCGGGCTTGGGACCTCGGAATTCGATTCCGGGCATACGCCCAAGTCCCATATTTTTCTACGGACCCTCCGGGACCGTCACATCACGGGTCCGGGTCCGTTTACCAAAAATGTTGACCAAAGTCAACTTTATTCATTTAATTATCATAAATTCTATTTTTCATCAAATTCCAACATACAGACTTCCCGGCTACACGCCCGGGCTGCGCACGCATATCGAGGTTATACTAACGGAGGATTTTGGGGCCTCAGAGCCCAGGTTTATCTAGAATTACTTAGGATGACCTTTTGGGTCATCACAAGATTTGAACAAGATTTGAGTTAAATTTCAGAAAAGACACAAGGAAGAAGACGAAGTCAGTTTTTTGTATAATTATGTATAATCTTGTATAATAGTGTATATGAGTGTATAAACATATCTTATACACTTTTATACACCTTTATACAAGAATCTGTAGACGAACTTCTTCGCGATTTTCAGTTGTAATTTTTGTTCAAAACCAGTCCAAACCTCCATTAATTGACTTCAAAATTTATATACAACCTCCTTATACTATTTCTAACAAGTCTAAATAACACCCCCTCCAAATTTCTCATAAAATCAAATTCGGAATTTAAACCCACATATTTAAGTTAGTTAAAAATCCAATTTTCACCAACCAAATAGATTTGGTTTGTTGAACTAATATTTGAGTCACAGTTATTGATTCGAAAATTAACTTAAAAGCTTTGTTATGAAACAATAAAAGAACAAGAACAATATTACAGAGAAAGAGGGAGAGGAAAATCTTATTGAATTTTGGGATGAATTACAATGGAATAAAATCCCTTTATTTATAGGGGAAAAGTGACTTAGCCTTCAAGTAACAAACCCTAAAATCTCTCTAGAATATAGACATTCACCATAAATATAATTCTATTTATAACACTCCCCCTTGAATGTCTATTCAACAAATAATGTGTCTCGTTAAAACCTTAACTAAAATAAAACCCAATGAGAAAAAAATTCTAGAAAAGGAAAAAGAGTACACATATCTAACAATACGCCTTTTGGTTTCCTCGTTAAAACCCTTGCAAGCAAAACCCAGTGGGACAAAACTTTGTAAGGGAAAAAGAGTACAACGTGTATTAACTACCCCTGATGAGAGCATCAATTCACATCCTTGAGCCTTCACATTCTAATCTTGAGCACTAACTTCTTGAAGGTTGACGTCAACATGGATTTGATGAATAAATCATCCATATTAACTTTAATGAATATGTTGCACCTTGAAAATGCTATCACATTATTATGCTTATAGATAATTGATAATTCATTCCACGTAACATTTTCTCAAATATTTATCACCTCTCCCCTCATGTTAGAAAAACAAACTTGCTTCCTCAACTTTGGGAACTCATCTTTATGTGTTATGGTGTTAATCAAAATATACACCGCACATCAATAATTGTGATGACCAAAGGGTCATTTTAAGAATTTAGACCCAATTCTAGGCTTATTAGCCATAAAAAGACTAATTTTAAATACCTCAATTTGCATGCGCAGTTCGGGCGTGAAACCGGAAAGCTTTTATGTTAAAATATGAGAAATAGTAAATTCTAGAGTTAAAATTTGATTATAGTTGACTTTGGTCAATATTTTGAGTAAACGGACCTGGATCTGTGTTCCGACGATTCCGGGAGGTCCGCAGTAAAATATGGGACTCGGGTGTATGCCCGAAAATGAATTTCGAGGTCCCAATCCTTAGAAATCAATTTTTGAAAGAAATTGTTTTGCTGAAATATTTATGAAATAAAGAAAAGAATTTTAATGTTTGAAATCATTGGTATCGGACCCGTATTTTAGTTCCGGAGCCCGGTACAAATTTTTTATGATATTTAGGCCTTTACTGTGAAATTTGGTGAAAAACAGAGTTCGTTTGACGTGATTCGAACATCCGGTTGAAAAGTTATGAACTATAAGTGTTCTTGAGCAGAATAATGAGTTTTGAGGTTTAATTCATAGTTTTACATGTTATTTTCGTGATTTGATCGCACGAGCAAGTGCGTATGATGCTTTTATACTTGCGTGCATGTTTGGTTTAGAGCCCCGAGGGCTCGAGTGAGTTTCAAATAGGTTTGGGTTGTGTTGCGCTCGTTCTTTCTTATGTTTCGACGTCGTTTTTTCAAGCATAAATGATATCATATTGAACAAATGAGCTCCTGTTTCTGTTTTGAATGAAGTATTAGATCCGTATCGTAATTACGGACCCGTATAAAAAAGAATCATCGAATTTGGACATCGTATGAGGATGTTATTGTCATTTTACTAAGGTTGCCAGATTGTTTAGGTTAATTACGAAATTACCCCTGACGGCGTATTAAAAATCTGCACTATTTACAAATATTAAAACCTACATATCTCCTTCATTATAAGGTCTAATTGAGTGATTGAAAAGCCTAACTTGATTAGAATTTCACAAAAAATCCATTAGAGACATAAAAATCAAGTTTCAGGATCGTTTGACATGAGAAACGAGGCAGAATAGCTAGCAGAAAAATATATATAAAACGAGCAGACTTTTTCTTCTTCAAATTTCCGAACTCCACAACCCTAGGAACGAATTCCTTCACCAAATATCATCCTCAAGTCATAGGTAATCAATTATAAACTTTACTATTTCAATTACTCATTATTTTTCATCACTTTTAAATAAAAAACTAAGATTTTTCATGGTAAAGTTGAGGGTTTGGGTAGAATTAGGGAATTTTGTAAAAATCGAATCTTTACCTCGAATTGAGGTCGGATTTAGAAACTAATTATATATTTGAGTTAGTGCGTGAATGGATAAACATAATTTGGTTCGAACCCCGAGTTTAGACCAAGCAGGCTCGGGGTCGGGTTTTCACTGTTTTTGAGAAAACTTAGGAAAAATTATAATTTTCTATAAAGTTAGTTCCTTTAGCCTTAATTAATGATATTGAGTTAATTATGATTAGATTCGAGCAAGTTAGAGCAATATTTTAAAGGAAAAGTTGTAATTGAGTAGTGAGTGGCCTGCGAAATTGAGGTAAGTGTTTGGTCTAACTTTGACTTGAGGGAATAGGAATACCCACTTGTTTGCTATGTGAAATGCATGGGCGTGGTGTATAGGTGAGGTGACGAGTACCTATGCACCACCCAATTTGCCTGTTAAGCATGATCCATTTCCCGTTCCCAACTTAATTAATTCTTGTCTTAATTTTTCTATGTTCATTATCGTTTTTATGACTACTAAGCCTTGTTATTTTATTGTTAGATATTATTGTGGTTTCATTTCTAATAATATCGAGGAAGTGATGAGGAATGCAGTTGAACTATTTTATGATTGTTGAGGTTTACGTGGTTGTTTGGTTTCAATTGATTGTTGCTAATTGTTGTGGCAAGTGTATTAAAAGTGTTGGTTGTTCTCTTGATTTTATCATGGTACATAAAGACTGAGCTGGGTTGACAGTGTTACGGTGTTTACATATATTCTGGGTGGTTTTATTGTGAAATGATATTGGTTGAAGCTTACGAGCTATACTGTTTTCTATTTGAAATTTGTTGAAATAAAAGTGTTTTAAAAGGCTTGGCCTGAACTGTGAAAGTTTTTTATGAATAAATAAAATTGGTGTGATAAGAGGGTTGTGATAAGGGGGCTGTGATAAGGGTGGATAATTGATTGTGATATTGTGAATAGGTGAGATCGGGTTGCACGTCGCAACAAGACAATGATTAGGGAGAATATGCATGTTTTATTGTTTACAAAATAAAGGTTGGAACACTCATTGTTTTATTGTCATTATTTCATTCTCTGTTTTTACTATTATTTTAAAGTGAAACTCGTTCTGTTTACAATTTGTCGAGACATAAATATTGTGAGTGGCTTTGACTTGAAAGGCGGTGATAAGGGGGTTGTGATAAGGGGGTTGTGATAAGGGTGGATAATTGATCGTGATACGGGTGAATAAATTGATATGATATGTCTGGTGGGATCGAGTTGCCCGCCGCAATAAAGAGCAATAAGGAAGGACAATTATATTTTTAATGATTTTCAAAGAAAAACCAAGATTTGAAAACTACTATTTTATACTACTATTTTTCATATTTTGGCACTACTTTTATTTAAAGTTAAAGTTTTGAAACTTGGAAATCATTTGAGAAGTTGTTGTAGATGAGGCATGGAAAAGGTGGCTGAGTTATTTCATTGTTGTTGCAGTACTTAATTATTTGTTTAGATTTCCTTCTTGCTTTATATTTATTGTCTCACTTATATTTTTCTTGTTCGTGTAGAACTGTTTTGTTGCGTTATTGTATATATTATTGCCACAGGTTATATGTTGTTAATGCCCCGCTGTAGCCTCGTCACTACTTCGTCGAGGTTAGGCTCGTCATTTACTCAGTACATGGGGTTGGTTGTACTGATACTACACTCTGCACTCTTTTGTGAAAATCTAGGTATCGACCAGCAATAGAGATATTTAGAGCGACTATTCATTTATTTGGAGACACGAGGTATATCTGTCGGCATTCGCAGATCCCGAGAGTCTTCTCCTATTTTTATAAAACTGTTTTATTATATTCAGAACAGTTACACTATCTCTTTCAACCCAGTATTTGTAGTATTCTTTAGTAGTTCGTGAATTGTGACACCAGACCCTGGGTAGTCTTAGAGTTATTTATATACTTAGTTCTTGGTTCGTCTTATTTAATTGCTTCTTCTTTTATATTTGGAGTATCTCATTGGAAATCATTTAAATTAAGTTTACTTTTAATTTATTTATTTATGCTTAAGTAAGTAATCAAAGGAAATTAGTTAATCGAATTCTAACATTGGCTTGCCTAGCAAGTATGGTGTTAGGCGCCATCACGATCCCTAAGGCTGGGAATTTGGGTCGTGACAAGTTGGTATTAGAGCACTAGGTTGATTAGGTCTCACAATTCACGAACGAGCTTAGTAGAGTCTGAAGGATCGGTACGGAGACGTCTGTACTTATCTCTCAGAGGCTATGAAGTTAGGAACAATTTCACTTCTATTCTACTCTATCGTGCGAATTTATTCTACCATTGATGATTAAACTTGTCTATTCTTGTCCTCTCACAACTCTCGACAGCACGCCAAGCGTCTATAACCGGACAAGAGATAAAGCCTTAATGACAACTACGATTAGGGGAAGAGACAGAAGCAAAGCTCAGTCTAAAGCTTGAACATCAGCACATATTGTACAACCTCAAATGGATCTAGATGCGGAGGTTCTAGCTCAGTCGGTACATGTTCTACTAGCCCATATCACAGAATGATTTATAGCTACTCCAGTGTTGCATAACAAGGGATAGTTGAAAACAACGGGGTCGATTTATATGATCCGTGAAGTTTAACATTTTAGATTATCATGCATTGTGACCTATGACTTCGTGCCAAGTGGAAAAGTCCACCGTCAAGGAATAGATTGCGGGTTCATGTGTTATATCGGTTTTGGCTTGGAATGTATAAAGCCAGAGATGTTGCAAGAAATAAAGCTGGGAACTGCGGTATGTCAGTCTCCTTAATAACCCTATACCTCAGTACCAAAGGAGTTATTCGAACAACTTTAAATCTACAGAAGGTCTACTCAGTGTGGAAGTCAACGGTTGCGGATTTTAGGGTGCTCCAGAGGGAGTACAGTGGTTGACGAGCTTCTAGACTATATGGTTCGTGCCAAGAATTATAAGTGTAGAGCTTTACTTTTTTGATCATTGTGTGTCAATAGAGACGAGAGTTACCCCAAAAGAATGATGAAAAGTATATGAATAGAAGAGGTAGCTCAACAGTGTTGAGTTAGCATAGTAAAAGAAGAAATTAGTCGTCGGTGTTTGTGACAAGCTTACGAAGAGGGTGACCAGCCAATGCAACATCAATTACTTGACTCAGTTCTCATAAATGCTTTTGAAAGAGTTTGTTTCTCGAACTTTCCAATTTGCGTGGCGCATAAGGTTTGGACGGTTGCGTCAGGTCATATGACGGTGTCAGAATATGCCATCAGGTTCGATAAGTTAGCCCGTCATACTCCTACGTTGGTTCATATAGCCAGAGGGCGAGTCCCCAGACTCATTAAATGACTCAAATATGATTGTAAAATTTTGGACGACTCAGGGCAGGTTGATACTACTTCATTTCGGCTAGTGATAGAAATTGTCCTAGACTTGGGAGAGTCATATTTCATCAGAGCACTCAGGCAACGTGACCCATTGCAGTTACAACTTAACTTATATATCGAAGGTGGAGGTTAGACTCCTAGAGGTGGAGACCCAGTCTGTTGGTAAATTTTCTATTGTATTGCTGAGGTCGTTACATTAAATGGTGTCATTACAAGAACAATCTCTAATTATTATAAAGTGATGATTTCCTGAACTTAATACAGTTATGCGTAACTAATAAAATTCTTCTAATATGCTATACTCTCGGGTGAGCTTCGTAACTCAAAAATATACTTGTGTGAACACTAGTATTGAGAAATTCTATGGAGATAGCTATGTATATCATTACGTGTTGTAATTTTGTTTAACGAAAAATATTTGAAATAAGAAAATGGAATGTTTCGATTGGCGGTGTGCATATTGCTTGTGATTCAGAATTGAGGGCAATATCCTCACATTTTGATATGATTTGGTATGTTTAAATCAGGCTACGAACCGCGGTGGAAGTCATGTAAGGATGAGATCCTTGTGATGGAAATTCTTGTGTTTAAATTCTCCCTTGTGAATTAAAAATTTACTATAGTACTGGTAGGGAGTCATGCCTTGTGATGACCCAAAAGGTCATCCCGTGTAATTTTAGTTAAATCTGTATTTCGAGGCCATGAAAGCCTCCTTTTATCTCACCTCGATGTGTGTGCGTAAGCGGGCGCGTAGCCGGGTAGCTGTTATGTGAAAAATTGATAAAACGGTGATTTTATAATAATTATTTGAATAAAGTTGACTTTGGTCAATATTTTTGGTAAACGGACCCGGACCCGTGATTTGACGGTCCCGGAGGGTCCGTAGGAAAATATGGGACTTGGGCATATGCGTGGAATCGAATTCCGAGGTCCCAAGTCCGAGAAATGAATTTTTAAAGAAAATTGTTTTCTGAAAAATATAAAGACTTTTGAAAATTAAATTTGATGTGAAATCTGGGTTATCGGGCCCATATTATGGTTCCAGAGCCCGGAACAAGTTTAATATGTTTTATATGAGTTATATGTGAAATTTGGTAAGAAACGGACTTAGTTTGACATGATTCAGACTAAAAATGGAAAATTTGAAGTTTAAGAAGTTTTGAGAATTTTTATAGATTTTGAGGTTTAATTCGTTGTTTTTGATGTTATTTTGGTGGTTTAATTACTCGAATAAATCCGTAGATATTTTTGAGGTTGTGTGTATATTTGGTTTCGAGCCCTGAGGGCTGGGGTGAGTTTCGGGTAGGTGTCGGGGTGCAAAACTTAGGAAACTTTCTAGTGTTTATGTTGTTGCTGGGGTCTGGTGTGTTACTCTATGCGATCGCATTGGTATATTCGCGATCGCATAGCCTCGTGAAGGGGGAGTGGTCAGTTACACTGTGCGATTGCGTAGATAGGCCTGCGACCGCACAAGTGTGTAGGAGAGTTGGGGGGGGGGGCTGGGTAAGTACCCTGCGCGATCGCATGTGCTTGTCCGCGATCGCAGGGGTGGGGGTTAGAGGTCCTGTGCGATTGCAATAGGTTGTCCGCGATCGCGAGGCCTAATAAACCAGTCGACTATGCGATCGCAACCTTCCATGCGCGATCGCATAGGCCAAAAATGCCCAGTTATTTTAAGTGTCAAAAACAGAATGTTCATTACAGGAAATTAGCCATTTTTCTCAACCCTCTTCTTCTCCAAACCCCATAGGCGATTTTTTAGGAGCTCTTCCACCATAGCTTCATAGGTAAATAATACTAACTTCATTTTCTTCCATTTTCATCAACATTTATTAGATTCTAGGCCAAAAATCATGGAATTAAAGGGTAGAAATTGGGGTTTTGGGTAGAGTTAGGGCTTTTTGAATATTTGAGAATTTTACCTCGTTTTGGGGTCGGATTTCAAAACAATGTATATTCGGGCTCGTGGGGGAATGGGTGATCGGATTTTGATCCGAACCTCGTGTTTTGACCAAGCGGGCCCGGGTTCGATTTTTGGATTTTTGGGAAGAATGATGGGAATTCTATAATTAAACGTGGGAATTGAATTGTTTAGCATTTATTGATATTATTGAGTCGATTATGTCTAGATACGATTGTTTCGGAGTCGGGTTCGAAAGAAAAACCAGTGCTAGAGGCTTGATTTGGATTCTTGGAGCCGAGGTAAGTGTTTGGCCTAACCTTAGCTTGAGGGAATAGGTGTTGAGTCTTAATTGCTATGTGATAATACCATGTCCAACGTATAGGTGAGGTGACGAGTACCTATATGTTGTGGTCAAGTACGCCCGTGAGTCAAATTTTAGTACTATATGTAGTTTTCATTGATATTCTCTGTGTGATGAAGTAATTGACATTCTGGAAGTTATGCTTTGAGGGTAATTCATGATGTAGAGTATTATTGATTATTCGTTCGGTTGAGAATTATTTGTTCAGTTGTACTTCTGAGTGAGATTGGTTATAGATGTGTCCCTTGTCGGGATGGTAGAATTCCTTTTGAACATCTCTGTGCATTTAAGGTTTATTGTTGTTGAATTTTCCTGTCAAATTGTTGCCTTTATATATGTTATACATGAGGGGACATTCTGTGCCGAGTGTTTGTGAGGTTATGCACGAGGGGACATTCCGTGCCGAGTGTTTTGAGGTTATGCACGAGGGGACATTCCGTGCCGAGTGATTATTTATTTATGCACGAGGGGACATTCCGTACCGAGTGATTATTTATTTATGCACGAGGGGACATGCCGTGCCGAGTGTTTTGTGAGGTTATAGAACGAGGGGACATGCCGTGCCGTTCCTGTTTACTCATTTGTTCGTAGTTGTTAACTCATGCTGTTATTTATGCCTTTCAGTTGTTATTTTGTTTTGTCAGTTTAGCGAATTGTTGCCCCTTTTCACCAGCATGCCATCCCCATATCTGTGCTTAAATTGTTTAATTCTTGTCTTTAATTCCTTATTATATTATTGAACTGCACAGGTAATCGTTATTTGTCGTGTCCTAGCCTCGTCACTAATTCTCCTAGGTTAGACTCGGCACTTACTCAGTACATGGGGTCGGTTGTATTGATGCTACACCTCTACTTCTTTATGTTGTGCAGATTACAGCGCCGGACCCAGTGGACATTGAGCGAGGGAGTATCCTTAAGTCCACACCGACACCGAGGTAGACCTGCAAGCATCCGCAGGCCTTGGCAT
Source organism: Nicotiana undulata (assembly GCA_005239495.1). Lineage (NCBI taxonomy): Eukaryota > Viridiplantae > Streptophyta > Magnoliopsida > Solanales > Solanaceae > Nicotiana > Nicotiana undulata. The sequence goes on along the minus strand of ML286888.1, from coordinate 69,455 downwards.
CACCATTTATCTCTTCCCTTTTTGTCTTATCTTGTATTTCTAGACAACTACATCCGTTTATTTCAGACTCTTGTTTTTAGTAATCTTAGACTGTCCGTGAAATTGTGAAATCAGTTCTGGGGGTTTATGAACGGAATTTCGTAATATTTATTATATTAAGTTGATAAATTCCTAGCTTCCGCATTCCTATTCAATTGTTCATGCTTATTGTTTTTCTTTTAGATATCATAAATGAAGAAAATAGTAAATTTAACCAAAACGTTGGCTTGTCTAGCGGGTTCAACATTAGATGCCATCACGGCTTGAAGGTGGGATTTAGGGTAATGACAAGTTGGTATCAGAGCTTCTGGGTTGCTTAGGTCTCACAATTCACGGACAAACTTGGTAGAGTCTGAGGGATCGGTACAGAGACGTCTGTACTTATCCCCCAGAGGCTGCAAAGTTAGGAATAACTTCACATTTCTTCTTCTCTGTCGTGCGATTTGAATTCTAAATGCTAATTGAGTTTCTATTCTATTCTCTCGCAGATGGCGAGAACGCGTGCTTCCTCATCTACCGATCAGCATCACGATCCTCCTATTGCAGCTCCTACGAGGGGCCGAGGACAAGGCCGTGCTAGAGGCCAAGGCAGGGGCAGGGCTCAGCCCAGAGCAGCAGCCCCAGTAGAGGACCCACAAGTAGACTTTGCCAGTGAGGCTCCTGCTCAGACGGTTCCAGTTGGACCAGCTCAGGTCCCAGAGGGGTTCATTGCCACCCAGGTTCTTCAGGACGCTCTGGTCCGCTTAGTGGGCCTCATGGAGAGCGTGACTCTGGCCGGTCTACTTCCTACTGCACCAGCCATCTCTCAGGCTCCTGCTACTCGCACACCAGAGCAGTTAGCCACTCAGTTCTAGATTCCAGCACCTCTGATAGCTGGAGCAGCTCAGCAAGGTATTGTGGCACAGGCCGTTGAGGGGGCAGCCATGTCTGCCAATGCTTTGTGGAGATTGGATCGGTTCACCAAGTTATTCCCTACTACCTTTACTGGTGAACCATCAGAGGATCCCCAGGATTACTTGCACAGTTGTTATGAGGTTCTTCGGAACATGGGCATCGTAGAGACCAATGGAGTTGATTTTGCCACATTCCGTCTTTCTGGTACCGCCAAGACTTGGTGGAGGGACTATTGCTTGACCAGACCAGCTAGGTCTGCACCTTTGTCTTTGGCTCAGTTCTCCGAGTTGTTCTTGGGGAAGTTTCTTCCAGTTACTCAGAGGGAGGATCTTCGGAGGCAGTTTGAGCGTCTCCAGCAGGGATCTATGACTGTTACACAGTATGTCTTTTTTTCTTTTGAACAAGCTTTCTAAATTGACCAGGTTCATCACTTTGGTCTGACATGCTATCATGATACTCCCCATTAATCGTGAGAGGGTGAGGAGGTTTATTGAGGGTCTAGCTCAGCCTATTAGACTTCAGATGGCCAGAGAGACAGGTATTGATATCTCTTTTCAGGATGCAGCCGATGTGGCCAGGCGTATTGAGATGGTCTTATCACAGGGCAGTGGTCAGGGGTATGACAAGAGACCTCGTTACTTCGGCCGGTTCAGTGATGGAGGCAGAGATTCCTTTGGCAGAGGTCACCCTCTTAGGGCATTCTAGTCGGCACTTCAGGTATCCCGCAGTGCACCATTAGCTCCTATCAGCGCACCGCCGATTCAGAGCTTCCAGGGTGATTATTCTGGTCGTCAGGGACAGTTTCAGGGCCAACAGTCCCAACAGCCGAGGTCTTGCTTCACTTGCAGTGGTGTGGGGCATATCTCCAGGTTTTGTCCCCGAGGGCCTGGTGGTTCTCAGTATCAAGGGTCCTGTGCTACGATTACCGCACCAGGTGCACCCCCGCCCCCTCAACCAGCTAGGGGTGGAGGTCGAGGTACCAGAGGTGGAGGCCAGACAGTTAGAGGTGGATGACAGGCTATCAGAGGTAGAGGTCAGCCCGCAATAGGTCGACCCGGAGATGTTCAGGTTGGAGGGGCCCGCCCCGATGCTATGTTATTCCTGCCAGACCTGAGGCTGAGGCCTCTAATGCAGTTGTTACAGGTATGGTTTCAGTTTGCAACAGAGATGCTTCGGTTTTATTTGATCCGGGGTCTACGTTCTCCTATGTGTCTTCATATTTTTCTCCTTGTCTGATTATGCCCCGTGATTCCCTGAGTACTCCGGTATATGTATCTACACTGATGAGTGATTCTATTGTGGTAGATCGAGTCTACCGTTCATGCTTAGTGGTTATTGGTGGTCTGGAGACTCAGGTAGACCTCTTGCTTCTTGATATGGTTGACTTTGATGTTATATTGGGGATGGATTGGTTATCTCCCTATCATGCTATTCTGGAATGTCATGCCAATACTGTGACCTTGGCCTTACCAGGAGTACCTCATTTGGAGTGGAGAGGGACTCCTAGTCATTCTTCCGGTAGATTTATTTCATATATGAAGGCTCGGCGCATGGTCGAGAAGGGTTGTTTGGCCTATTTGGCCTATGTTTGTGATTCTAGTGCTGAGGTTTCTTCTATGGAGTTTGTGCCCGTGGTTCGTGAGTTTCCAGAGGTATTCCCTGCTGACCTGCCAGGTATGCCACCCGACAGGGATATTGACTTTTGCATTTGGTTGGCTCCGGACACTCAGCCCATCTCTACTCCGCCGTATCGTATGGCCCCTCCAGACCTGAAGGAGTTGAAAGATCAGCTGCAGGATTTGTTGGATAAAGGCTTTATTAAGACTGGTGTTTCTCCTTGGGGTGCCCCAGTGTTGTTTGTTAAGAAGAAAGATGGCTCAATGAGAATGTGTATTGACTACCGGCAATCGAACCGGCAATTGAACAAGGTTACTATCAAGAATAAGTATCCTTTGCCGAGGATTGATGATTTATTCGACCAACTTCAGGGTGCTACAGTGCTCTCCAAGATTGATTTGAGATATGGCTACCATCAGTTGAGGATTAGGGCATCTGATGTCCCTAAGACATCTTTTCGCACTCGATACGGGCATTATGAGTTCTTGGTGATGTCATTTGGGTTGACAAATGCCCCCGTTGCTTTTATGGAGTTTATGAACCGAGTGTTCAGGCCCTATTTGGAATCGTTTGTTATTTTTTTCATTGATGATATATTTATATACTCTCGCAGCCGAGAGGAGCACAAGCAGCACCTTCGAGTCGTCCTCCAAACTCTGAAGGATAGTCAGTTGTATGCCAAATTTTCCAAGTGTGAGTTCTGGTTGAGTTCGGTAGCATTTATGGGTCATGTGGTGTCGGCAAAAGGTATTCAGGTGGATCCCAAGAAGATTTCAGCAGTCAAAGATTGGCCTAGACCCACCTTAGCTACAGAGATTCGGAGTTTCTTGGGCTTAGCTGGCTATTATCGCCGGTTGGTAGAGGGCTTTTCATCTATTGTAGCCCCGATGACCAGGTTGACTCAGAAGGGTGCCCAGTTCAGGTGGTCTGATGAGTGTGAGGTGAGCTTTCAGAAGCTCAAGACAGCCTTGACCACGACGGCAGTGTTAGTTTTGCCCACATGTTCAGGGCCATATACCGTGTATTTTGATGCTTCACGGGTTGGACTTGGTGCAATGTTGATGCATGATGGTAAGGTTATAGCTTGTGCTTCACGACAGTTGAAGGTTCATGAGAAGAACTATCCAGTTCATGATTTGGAGGCAGCCATTGTACATGCGCTGAAGATCTGGAGGCATTATCTGTATGGTGTGTCCTGTGAGGTGTTCACTAATCACAAGAGTTTGCAGTATTTGTTCAAGCAGAAGGAGTTGAATATGAGGCAGAGGAGATGGTTAGATCTGTTGAAGGACTACGACGTTACCATCTTATATCATCCGGGGAAGGCCAATATGGTGGTCGATGCCTTGAGCCGGAAGTCAGCCAGCATGGGTAGTCTTGCTTATATACTAGTCAGAGAGCGACCGCTTGCTTTAGATGTTCAGGCTTTGGCCAACCGGTTTATAAGATTGGAGGTTTCTAAGACTGGCAATGTTTTGGCCCATATTGTGTCCCGTTCTTCATTGTATGATCGTATTCGGGCCAGACAATATGATGATCGTCATTTATGTGTTCTTAGAGATACAGTCCGGCACGGAGGTGCCAAGCAGGTCACAATTGATGATGAGGGAGTGTTGAGGATGTAGGGTCGTATTTGTGTACCTGATGTTGATGGTATTCGTGAGTTGATATTGCAGGAGGCCCATAGTTCCCGGTATTCCATTCATCCGGGCGCCGCAAAGATGTACCAGAACTTGCGGCAGCATTATTGGTGGCGGAGGATGAAGAAGGATATTGTAGCATATGTATCTCGGTGCTTGAACTGTCATCAAGTTAAGTACGAGCACCAGAGACCCGGTGGTTTGATGCAGCAGATTGAGCTTCCCGGGTGGAAGTGGGAGCGTATCACCATGGATTTTGTAGTTGGACTCCCAAGGACTCAGAGGATGTTTGATGCGGTGTGGGTCATTGTGGATAGGCTGACCGAGTCAGCACACTTCATTCATGTATCAGTTTCGTATTCTTCAGAGAAGTTGGCAAAGATCTACATGAGGGAGATTGTTCGATTCCATGGTGTGCCCGTGTCCATTATATCTGACCGAGGTACCTAGTTTACCTCCCATTTCTAGAGAGTTTTTCAGCGTGAGTTGGGCATACAGGTTGAGTTGAGCACAGCGTTTCATCCTCAGACGGACGGACAGTCCGAGCGTACTATTCAAATCATGGAGGATATGTTGCGAGCGTGTGTCATTGACTTTGGAGGTTCATGGGAACAGTTTTTGCCTTTAGCTGAGTTTGCCTACAACAACAGCTATCAGTCGAGCCTTCAGATGGCTCCGTATGAGGCGTTGTATGGTAGGCGGTGTCGATCGCCAGTTGGGTGGTTCGAGCCAGGAGAGGCTAGGTTGCTGGGTTCAAAGTTAGTCTAGGATGCCTTGGACAAGGTGAAGATCATTCAGGATAGGCTTCGTACAACTCAGTCCAAGCAGAAGAGTTATGCGGACCGCAGAGTTCGTGATTTGGCATTTATGATAGGAGACCGGGTATTTCTTCGGGTGTCGCCCATGAAGGGCGTGATGAGGTTCGGAAAGAATGGCAAGTTGAGCCCTAAGTACATTGGTCTATTTGAGATTCTTGATAAGGTAGGAGAGGTGGACTACAAACTTGCCTTGCCACCGAGTTTATCAGCCATGCACCCGGTGTTTCATGTATCTATGCTTCGGAGGTATATTGTTGATCCCTCTCATGTACTTGACTTCAGTGGTGTCCAGTTGGACAAGGATTTGAGTTATGTCTATTTGAGATTCTTGATAAGGTAGGAGAGGTGGACTACAAACTTGCCTTGCCACCGAGTTTATCAGCCATGCACCCGGTGTTTCATGTATCTATGCTTCGGAGGTATATTGTTGATCCCTCTCATGTACTTGACTTCAGTGGTGTCCAGTTGGACAAGGATTTGAGTTATGTCTATTTGAGATTCTTGATAAGGTAGGAGAGGTGGACTACAAACTTGCCTTGCCACCGAGTTTATCAGCCATGCACCCGGTGTTTCATGTATCTATGCTTCGGAGGTATATTGCTGATCCCTCTCATGTACTTGACTTCAGAGGTGTCCAGTTGGACAAGGATTTGAGTTATGAGGAGGAGCCGGTAGCCATATTAGCTCGGCAGGTTCGTCAGATCGAAGAGTTATCCTTTGGTTCGTGTTCAGTGGAGAGGTCAGCATGTTGAGGCAGCTACCTGGGAGTCCGAGTCCGATATGCGGAGCCGATATCCCCATCTTTTCCTTGATTCAGGTACCCTTCTATGTCCATTCGAGGACGAACGTTGTTTTTGAGGTGGAGATTGTGATGACCCAAAAGATCATCCCGTGTAATTTTAGCTAAATCTGTGTTTCGAGGACATGAAAGCCTCCTTTTATCTCACCTCGATGTGCGTGCGCAGTCGGGCGCGTAGCCGTCAAGCCGTTATGTGGAAAATTGATAAAACGATGATTTTATAACAATTATTTGAATAAAGTTGACTTTGGACAATATTTTTGGTAAACAGACCCGGACCCGTGAAAATATGGGACTTGGGCGTATGCCCGGAATCGAATTCCGAGGTCCCAAATCCGAGAAATGAATTTTTAAAGAAAATTGTTTTCTGAAAAATATAAAGGCTTTTGAAAATGAAATTTGATGTGAAACTTGGGTTATCGGGCCCGTATTATGGTTCCGGAGCCCGGATGGTTCCGGAGCCCGGAACAGGTTCAATATGTTTTATATGAGTTATCTGTGAAATTTGGTAAGAAACAGACTTAGTTTGACGTGATTCGGACTAAACATGGAACATTTGAAGTTTAAGAAGTTTTGAGAATTTTTATAGATTTTGAGGTTTAATTTGTTGTTTTTGATGTTATTTTGGTGGTTTAATTACTCGAATAAGTCCATAGGGTGTTTTTGAGGTTGTGTGTATATTTGGTTTCAAGCCCCGAGGTCTGGAGTGAGTTTCGGGTAGGTGTCGGGGTGCAAAACTTAGGAAACTTTCTGGTGTTTATGTTGTTGCTGGGGTCTGGTGTGTTACTCTATGCGATCGCATAGGTATAGTCGTGATCGCATAGCCTCGTGAAGGGGGAGTGGTCAGTTACACTGCGCGATCGCGTAGATAGACCTGCGACCGCACAAGTGTGTAGGAGAGCTGGGGGGGGGGGGTAAGTACCATGTGCAACCGCACGTGCTTGTCCGCGATCGTAGGGGTGGGGGTTAGAGGTCCTGTGCGATCGCATTAGGTTGTCCGCAATCGCGAAGCCTAATAAACTAGTCCACTATGAGATCGCAACCTTCCATCCGCGATCGCATAGTCCAAAAATGCCCAGTTATTTTAAGTGTCAAAAACAGAATGTTCATTACGGGAAGTTAGCCATTTTTCTCAACCCACTTCTTCTCCAAACCCCATAGGCGATTTTTGAGGAGCTCTTCCACCATAGCTTCATAAGTAAGTAATCCTAACTTCATTTTCTTCCATTTTCATCAACATTTATTAGATTCTAGGCCTAAAATCATGGAATTAAAGGGTATAAATTGGGGTTTTGGGTAGAGTTAGGGCTTTTTCAATATTTGGGAATTTGACCTCGTTTTGGGGTCGAATTTCAAAACAAATTGTATATTCGGGCTCGTGAGGGAATGGTTGATCGGATTTTGGTCCGAACCTCGTGTTTTGACCAAGCGGGCCTAGGGTCGATTTTTGGGAAGAATGATGGGAGTTCTATAATGAAACTTGGGAATTGAATTGTTTAGCATTTATTGATATTATTGAGTCGATTATGTCTAGATACGTTGTTTCGGAGTCGGGTTCGAAAGGAAAAGCAGTGCTAGAGGCTTGATTTAGATTCTTGGAGCCGAGGTAAGTGTTTGGCCTAACCTTAGCTTGAGGGAATAGGTGTTGAGTCTTAATTGCTATGTGATAATACCATGTCCAACGTATAGGTGAGGTGACGAGTACCTATATGTTTTGGTCAAGTGCGCCCGTGAGTCGAATTTTAGTACTATATGTAGTTTTCATTGATATTCTGTGTGATGAAGTAATTGAGATTCTGGAAGTTATGCTTTGAGGGTAATTCATGATGTAGAATATTATTGATTATTCGTTTGGTTGAGAATTATTTGTTCAGTTGTACTTCTGAGTGAGATTGGTTATAGTTGTGTCCCTTGTCGGGATGGTAGAATTCTTGTTGAACATCTCTGTGCATTTAAGGTTTATTGTTGTTGAATTTTCCTATCAAATTGTTGCCTTTATATATGTTATGCACGAGGGGGCATTCCGTGCCGAGTGTTTGTGAGGTTATGCACGAGGGGACATTCCGTGCAGAGTGATTATTTAATTATGCACGAGGGGACATTCCGTGCCGAGTGATTATTTATTTATGCACGAGGGGACATTCAGTGCCGAGTAATTATTTATTTATGCACGAGGGACATTATGTGCCGAGTGATTATTTATTTATGCACGAGGGGACATGCCGTGCCTAGTGTTTTGTGAGGTTATAGAACGAGGGGACATGCCGTGCCGTTCCTGTTTACTCATTTGTTTATAGTTGTTAACTCCTACTGTTATTTATGCCTTTCAGTTGTTATATTGTTTTGTCAGTTCAGCGAATTGTTGCCCATTTTCCCCATCATGCCATCCCCATATTTGTGCTTAAATTGTTTAATTCTTGTCTTTACTTCCTTATTATATTATTGAACGGCACAGGTAATCGTTATTTGTCGTGTCCTAGCCTCGTCACTACTTCGCCAAGGTTAGGCTCGGCACTTACTCAGTACATGGGGTCGGTTGTACTGATGCTACACCTGCACTTCTTTATGTTGTGCAGATTACAGCGCCGGATCCAGTGGACATTGAGCGAGGGAGTATCCTTCAGTCCACGGCGACACCGAGGTAGACCTGCAGGCGTCCGCAGGCCTTGGCGTCACCATTTATCTCTTTTCTTTCTGTCTTGTCTTGTATTTCTAGACAACCACATCCGTTTATTTCAGACTCTTATTTTTAGTAATCTTAGACTGTCCGTGAAATTGTGAAACCAGTTCTGGGGGTTTATGTACTGAATTTCGTAATATTTATTATATTAAGTTGATAAATTCCTAGCTTCCGTATTCCTATTCAATTGTTCATGCTTATTGTTTTTCTTTTAGATATCATAAATGAAGAAAATAGTAAATTTAACTAAAACGTTGGCTTGTCTAGCGGGTTCAACGTTAGACGACATCACGACTTGAATGTGGGATTTTGTGTCGTGACATGTCTGTTAGGCTTATTCAATAATTTATGTATAAAATAATGATAATGATCATAATAATAAATGAATAAATAATAATAATAATAATAATAATAATAATAAAAGTAATACTAATAATAAATAAATAAACTAATTAATTAACTGTGTATAATTTTCCAAATCCGTGTCAGAATTATTGAGCTTTGACCTGCGAGGTATGTGCCGCCCCTGTTGCGTTAAATGAGACACGTTAAGTCGGGTATATAATTATGAGGTTTTCATGAATCTCACCTCGTCATCAGTAATGTGAATGTTGAAAGGGGATTATTGTTAACGTGAAGTTGTTGTTAATTCCGTAATTGGCTATGAACAACTATTAAAAAAATAAAGGCGGTGAGTATGGGCATCCTTGTGTATATTCCAGTTGGTGAGAGGCCGTTAACTTCAATTATTCAGACGATGGATAATCAGTTCGTGAGGTTGAATATTTACCCTAACAGTGTTCTAGCTTGCACAATCGCTCGATCTTCCCTAATTGAGCGTATTCGGGAGTGACAGGATGAAGACCCACATTTGGCGGTCCTTAGGGACATAGATCGGCACGGTGATGGCCAGCAGGTTACAGTTGGAGATGATGGTGTTTTGAGGATGCAAGGGTCGGTTATGTGTGCCTGATGTTGATGGCATTTGTGAGTTGATCCTTGAGGGGGGGCTCACAGTTCTAAATCACCCAGGGGCAGCTAAAATGAACCAAGATTTGAGGCAGCATTATTGGTGGAGGAGGATTAAAAAGGACATGGTGGCGTATATGGCTTGTTGCTTAAATTGTCAGCAGGTAAAATACGAGCATTCAGATGGCTTCTTATGAGGCATTCTATGGTAGACGGTACAGATCGCCAGTCGGACGGTTTGAGCCGGGAGAGGCTCGGTTGTTGGGTACAGACTTAGTTCAGGAGGCCTTGGATAAGGTCAAAATTATTCAGGAGAGACTTCGTGAAGCTCAGCCTAGGAAAAGAGTTATATAGATCGTAAGGTTCGTGATGTGGCATTCGTGGTTGGAGAGAGAGTATTGCTTCGTATATCGCCCATGAAGGGTGTTATGAGATTTGGGAAGAAGGGTAAGTTGAGCCCTAGGTATATCGGGCCATTTGAGATTCTTGATAAAGTGGAGGGAGGTAGCTTATAGACTTGGTTGCCTCCAGGGTTATCCTCAATTCAATCGGTATTCCACATGTCTAGGCTCCGGAAATATCATGGTGACCCGTCCCACATGTTAGATTTCGGCTCTGTCCAATTGGACAAAGACTTGACTTATGAGGAGGAGCCGGTAGCCATTTTAGACCAACAGGTTCGTTAGTTGAGGTCTAAGAGTTATCCTTCAGTTCGAGTGCAGTGGAGAGGCCAACCCGTTGAGGAAACTACTTGGGAGTCCGAGTCAGACATGCTGAGTAAATATCCACACTTGTTCACTAATTAAGGTAATCTTCTATGTCCGTTCGAGGACGAACGTTTGTTTTAGAGGTGGAGATTGTGATGACCCAAAGGGTCATTTCAAGAATTTAGACCCAATTCTAGGCTTATTAGCCATAAAAAGACTAACTTTAAATACCTCAATTTACGTGCGCAGTCCAGGCGTGAAACCAGAAAGCTTTTATGTTAAAATATGAGAAATAATAATTTCTAGAGTTAAAATTTGATTATAATTAACTTTGGTCAATATTTTGAGTAAACAGACCTGGATCTGTGTTCCCACAATCCTGGGAGGTCTGCAGTAAAATATGAGACTCGAGCGTATGCCCGGAAATGAATTCCGAGGTCCCAATCCTTAGAAATCAATTTTTGAAAGAAATTGTTTTGTTGAAATATTTATGAAATAAAGAAAAGAATTAATGTTTGAAATCATTGGTATTGAGCTTGTATTTTGATTCCGGAGCCCGATACAAATTTTNCATGTTATTTTCATGATTTGATCGCACGAGCAAGTGCGTATGATGCTTTTATACTTGCGTGCATGTTTGGTTTAGAGCCCCGAGGGCTCGAGTGAGTTTCAAATAGGTTTGTGTTGTGTTGCGCTCGTTCTTTCTTATGCTTCGACGTCGTTTCTTCAAGCATAAATGATATCATATTGAACAAATGAGCTCCGGTTTCTGTTTTGAATGAAGTATTAGATCCGTATCGTAATTACGGACCCGTATAAAAAAATCATTGAATTTGGACATCGTATGAGGATGTTATTGTCATTTTACTAAGGTTGCCAGATTTTTCAGGTTAATTACGAAATTGCCCCTAACAGCGTATTAAAAATCAGCACTAATTACAAATATTAAAACCTACATATCTCCTTCATTATAAGGTCAAATTGAGTGATTGAAAAGCCTAACTTGACTAGAATTTCACAATAAATCCATTAGAAACATAAAAATTGAGTTTCAGGATCGTTTGACATGAGAAACGAGACAGAATAGCTAGCAGAAAAATATATATAAAACGAGCAGACTTCTTCTTCTTCAAATTTTCGAACCCCACAGCCCTAGGAACGAATTACTTCACCAAATATCATCCCCAAGTCATAGGTAATCAATTCTAAACTTTACTCTTTCAATTACTCATTATTTTTCATCACTTTTTAATAAAAAACTAAGATTTTTCATGGTAAAAGTTGAGGGTTTGGGTAGAATTAGGGAATTTTGTAAAAATCGAATCTTTACCTCGAATTGAGGTCGGATTTTGAAACTAATTATATATTTGGGTTCGTGGGTGAATGGGTAAACGTAATTTGGTTCGAACCCCGAGTTTAGACCAAGCAGGCCTGAGGTCGCGTTTTTTACTTTTTTTGAGAAAACTTAGAAAAAATTGTAATTTTTAATAAAGTCAGTTCTTTTAGCCTTAATTAATGATATTGAGTTAATTATGATTAGATTCGAGCAAGTTAGAGCAAGATTCTAAAGGAAAAGCTGTAATTGAGTAGTGAGTGGCCTGCGAAATTGAGGTAAGTGTTTGATCTAACTTTGACTTGAGGGAATAGGAATCCCCACTTGTTTGCTATGTGAAATGCATGGGCGTGGTGTATAGGTGAGGTGACGAGTATCTATGCACCACCCAATTTTCCTGTTAAGCATGATCCATTTCCCGTTCCCAACTTAATTGATTCGTGTCTTAATTGTTCTATGTCCATTATTGTTTCTATGACTACTTAGCCTTGTTATTTTATTGTTAGATATTGTTGTGGTTTCATTTCTAATAATATCGAGGAAGTGATGAAGAATGCAGTTTAACTGTTTTATGATTGTTGAGGTTTACGTGGTTGTTTGGTTTCAATTGATTGTTGTCAATTGTTGTGGAAAGTGTATTAAAAGTGTTGGTTGTTCTCTTGATTTTTTCATGGTACATAAAGACTGAGCTGGGTTGACAACGTTACAGTGTTTACATTTATTCTGGTTGGTTTTATTGTGGAATGATATTGGTTGAAGCTTACGAGCTATACTGTTTTCTGTTTGAAATTTGTTGAAATAAAAGTGTTGTGAAAGGCTTGGCCTGAACTGTGAAAGTTTTTGATGAATAAACAAAATTGGTGTGATAAGGGCCCTGTGATAAGGGTGCATAATTGATTGTGATATTGTGAATAGGTGGGATCGGGTTGCACGCCGCAACAATACAATGATAAGGGAGAATATGTATGTTTTACTGTTTATAAAATAAAGGCTGGAACACTCATTGTTTTATTGTCATTATTTTATACTCTGCTTTTACTATTATTTTAAAGTGCAACTCGTTCTGCTTATAATTTGTCGAGACATAAATATTGTGAGTGGCTTTGACTTGAAAAGCGGTGATAAGGGGCTGTGATAAAAGGGTTGTGATAAGGGTGGATAATTGATATGATATGTCTGGTGGAATCGGGTTGCACGTCGCAACAATGAGCAATAAGGGAGGACAATTATATTTTTAATGATTTTCAAAGAAAAACCAAGATTTGAAAACTAGCATTTTATACTACTATTTTTCATATTTTGGCACTACTTTTATTTAAAGTTAAAGTTTGAAAACTTGAAAATCATTTGAGAGGTTGTTATAGATGAGGCCTGGAAAAGGCGGCTGAGTCATTTAATTGTTGTTGCAGTACTTAATTATTTGTTTAGATTTCCTTCTTGCTTTATATTTATTGTCTCAGTTATATTTTTCTTGTTCGTGTAGAATTATTTTGTTGCGCTATTATATATATTATTGCCACAGGTTATATGTTGGTAATGCCCTGCCGTAGNCTTTTGTGCAGATCCAGGTATCGACCAGCAATAGAGATATTTAGAGCGGCTATTCATTTATTCGGAGACACGAGGTATATCTGCCGGCGTTCGCAGATCTCGAGAGTCTTCTCCTATTTTTATAAAACTGTTTTATTATATTCAGAATAGTTACACTATTTCTTTCAACCCAGTATTTGTAGTATTCTTTAGTAGTTCGTGAATTCTGACACCAGACCCTGGGTAGTCTTAGAGTTATTTATATACTTAATTCTTGGTTCGTCTTATTTAATTGCTTCTTCTTTTATATTTGGAATATCTTATTGGAAATCATTTAAATTAAGTTTACTTTTAATTTATTTATTTATGCTTAAGTAAATAATCAAAGGAAATTAGTTAATCGAATTCTAACATTGGCTTGCCTAGCAAGTGTGGTGTTAGGCGCCATCACGATCCCTAAAGTTGGGAATTTGGGTCGTGACAATAATAATAAGATGGAATTATTTGGTTCCTGACCTCGAACCACTTGTGAGAGGAGAGTGTAATATACTTTCGTGTATAACATATATCAAACTGATATAGACAACTTTGTTCTCATAAGCAATAATTTAACTATTAAGTGGAGGCACTCAATAAATTATTTTGCTAAATCAACTGTGATGTAAACCAACTTATCAAGATGAAATGTCTCGAATAGAAAATCTGAAAATTATGCTCTAAATTAAATTATTAAGCAATTACCTAGCAAACAATAGGTTGCAGGTTAATAATCGCACATGTAACCATCTTATAGATGCATCTTATGTGGTATACATGACAGGTGAATGAGCACATATTCACCTTTGATATTTCCAGCATTAATGGGATTCAATCCCAATTTTAGTTGGTCTATTAATTAATGAGAACGAGCAACATAAGAGAATTCGTAAAGAACTTTCTAGTTCTTTAATATTTACTCATGTGAATTCTTTTTATTTTTTGCATGTCACATGATTACACCATGATGTGTGCAATTATGAATAAACTCCAAGTTTATTATGATATGAGTTTTTATATCAATAAACATCCACTTTATTGTGGTATTCTTTTATTTGTGTGGTACAGACTGGAGAATAAAGCGAGTAGATTTTCACATATATATTGTCCCGCTAAAAGTTGTAGTAAAGAAAGATATTGAATATTTCCTTTATTTACAGTCTCAATATAACTAACCACTTTCGCGAATGCTTTAGAAACTCAATAAGTTACTTTGAGACTTACTACAACACAATAAATTAACTTGATAATCAATTGTATTCCTCCAAAATAGTAATAATTGGCTCTTCTAGAGCTCTCAATTAATTTGGTACTACCACATATTCATCAACATCCATATGGTGAATATCTCTTTCAAAGAGAAAGTTATACCATTATGGTCATGGTCAAAATCATTATAGGCAAGATATATTTCTTCTATTACTTTTGCCATGTGATAATCACATAAGCATAATATTTTGGCATAATCACAATAGTTATGTGATCAATGACCATTCATGCCATAATAATGAAATTATTTTCTTATTTCGTCTCAAACCTCCTTTTAGAGGTGAGTGTGGTATATTCACTACCACTAGCACGTTCATATTCTTCCAAGAATGAATATGTATTCATAAATCGGATGTTGTCACATTCACATCATGAATGGACCATAATCATCTATATGTGCTTTACAAAATCTCATGTCAAATCGATGATAAATATTACTTTCAAATAGTGAAAGATTATTTTGAGAATATGTGTTATTCTCATTATCACAATGATAACGATTATAATTTCGTTTATTGCCACACATCCATTGATACCTTCACGGTAATAATTTTGTCTTATTTCAGACTTATCACATATCGCGATCACATTCTCTTAAGGGGAATGAGAATGAAGCAAATTCAATGGAACGAGTTTCCACTTCTTTACTCACAATCATACATGAATTTGATCATGGCAAGACATAGAAATTTTACCACTTCGGGTAGTTATAATTTCTTGCAAATTCTATAAGAGTTATAATCAAAGTTTATTGTCTTTGCTTGCATTTAAAATTAAATTATAGAATTTCAAGAATTTAAAACAGAAAAATAAAGTTAAATACTTACCTTAAATCTAGAATTTAATCTTGAAGGAAGTTCATGGAACAATTGACAATCATTATGCTCAATCCTAAAGCTTCTACTCAATTGGTTAGAGTCTCGTGCTGATAACGTGTTATGAAACAATAAAAGAACAAGAACAATATTGCAGAGAAAGAGGGAGAGGGAATTCTTATTGAATTTTGAGATGAATTACAATGGAAAGGAACCCTTTTATTTATAGGGGAAAAGTGACTTAGCCATCAAGTAACAAACTCTAGAATTTCTCTAGAATATAGACATTAACCATAAATAGAATTTTATTTATAACAGAGCAATACTTTTTGAAAATTAAATAGTAATTATAAGAATCTATTGGAGTTGAATGTTGAATCTTAGCATATTATTTTTAGGCTAGTTAATTATAAATTAAAATATAGGCTATAAAATTAAAAAGTAGCGAGCCTATTTGTTCTAATATGAAATTTTCCCTTCTTTAATTGCTTATTTCGTCATGCAATATCTTTAATCAATTTTTGATTGAGATAGGTGGGTTAACTAAAGGCAGAGTGTATTATATTATTCTACATTTTCGATACAAAATTATTTAAATAGTTGTTTAAAATAGTCGACGGTGGAGTTTTTAATTACTCACATGATTAAAGATAATTTCATACATTTTAAACGTCAAAAATAATTTCATACATAAAAAACAAATCATCTTACACGCATCTTTGCCACTAAGTAGTACGTCAAAAATAACTTGATACATTAATTTGAAGTAAGAAGGAAGCTTTGCACGGGTTATTTTTCTGAATTTTAATCATCTCGCGATCTCAAATTTTCTCATAAAGTAGAATGTCAAACAATTCCTACGGTTGAATAATTTAAATATATTTTAAAGTGAAAAATATCTTGGCCAACTTGGATGTGCAATTTTTGAAGCTCAATGGCTCTTCCTTACGCTGGGCTGTTAATTGTTCGGTTAGGCGGGTTATTTTATAAAAGTTATATCGTACAAATTTTTCGGTTATTTTATTATATACAACTAAAATATACTTTTTAAAATCGTCCCAATTATGTCAGTTTCTCTTAGGTATTGATATGGTTCAGTTAATTTTTGATATGTTTTAAATTTCATGTAAAAATCACCAGTAAAAATAGAATGCAATAATATACGTTCTTTTATAGGACTTAACAAAATTCTTTAGACAATTTTATTGCTTAAAGGACGATGAGTTAAAACCCGATGAAAGATGGCCAGAATATAGCTTCATCATCTATTCAATCAACGTAAAAGAAACCAAGCAAAGACAAAGAAACTATAAATTATACGAGTGGAAAGATATTAACCAAGTTGAGACTCAAGAATTAAGTTTATAAAATATTAAGTATTAAAAAAGAAGAAGATAAAACTGAATTATACAAGAGGAAATATATTCAATACATTGTAGTTTTGCTACTCACAATCGCAAAAATACTTGGTGTCTTGCTAAATAAGATGCCGGAAATAATTTAGTTTCAATAGAAGTAGCATAATAGGTTTTAGGAATTAGGATTTAAAGTTTAACTACTTGTTGGCTTGTAACCGTTTTCATAATTCCAAGGCCCAAGGAAAAAGTTAATCTTTTATTATTTTTAAACTTACAATATAAATATATTTTCCACATGTATATTTGTTCGATGCGGTTCAGTATTTTTTTGTTTTATTTTTTATAAAACAAAAAACCTACCCTAATTAACGGTACGATCATAAATTTATAAAAAAAAACCTATGATTTTTTTTAAAAAGTAAACCTAAAAATCAATTTGGTGCGATACAATTCAATCAGTTTAATCTGTTTTTAAATATACATTTACGCTCCTATCATTAGGGACTTTCTCAAATAAGCTCAAATCCATTTTTTTTGTGTGTTCATGAGTATCTATTTGTCTTAGCCGATGAATTTGCTCTTATTTTATTTTGCAGTTTCTTTAACATCAGATATGATTAGTGAAATTTGCTGCACAAGATTTAGTTTGTTGAATAAGCACATTTTCATTTTAAATTCGATACTTCAACATATTTGGCTTTTAATATTTTCTTATCAAATACTTTTTTCTAATTCAAGCAAAGAATTAGATTCTCGTTTTAAAAATGACACATCATTGATAAATTGGTCTAATGATTTTTTTAAAAAACCTTGTTCCTTTTTTTTTTTCCATTGTGCAAATCAATTTATGAATCACATGATGATAAATTTTATTTGTTTATTCTACAATTTTCTAAATTATTAATTCTAAAGTCAAAATATCCAAGTGAATTAAACTCAAATAAAGTTCCGATGGAGGTCCTATGGAGGTGCTTGGAGGTTAGTGGCGTTCCGGTAGCGTACATTAGGGTGATTAAGGATATGTATGATCTAAGTCTCGGGTGAGGACTGTGGGCGGTGACTCGGACCATTTCTTTGTGATGATGGGATTGCACCAGGGATCGACTCTTAGCCCATTTTTGTTTGCCTTGGCGATGAATGTACTATCGCGGCACATCCGAGGGGAGGTGCCTTGGTGCATGCTATTTGCCAATGATATAGTGTTGATTGACGAGACGCGTAGCGGAATTAACGTGAGGTTGGAGGTTTGGAGACAAACCTTGGAGTCTAAAGGTTTCAAACTGAGTAGAACCAAGACAGAATACTTGGAGTGCAAATTCAGTGAGACCCATGATGCAGACGTCGAGGTTAAGCTTGATGCTCAAGTTATCCACAAGAGAGCGAGTTTTAAGTATCTTGGGTCTATTATCCAGGGTAACGGGGTGTCACACATCGCATCGGAGAGGGGTGGATGAAGTGGAGGCTCGTTGCCGGTGTTCTATGTGATAGGAATGTGCCGTTAAGACTTAAGGGTAAGTTTTATCGAGTGGTGGTTCGACCCGCTATGCTGTATGTGGTTGAGTGTTGGCCAGTCAAGAACTCCCGCGTGCAGAAGATGAAAGTAACATAGATGAGGATGTTGAGATGGATGTGTGGGTGTACCAGACGAGATAGGATTAAGAATGAAGCTATTCGGGACAGAGTGGGAGTAGCCTCCGTGGAGGACAAGATGCGGGAGTCGCGACTAAGATGGTTCGGACATGTTAGGAGAAGAAGCATTGATGCTCCTGTCAGGAGGTGTGAGAGGTTGGCTATGAATAGTTTGAGAAGGGGTCGAGGTAGGCCTAAGAAGTACTGGGGAGAAGTGATTAGGCAGGACATGACGCTACTTTAGCTCACTGAGGACATGACACTTGATAGGAGGGTGTGGAGGTCGAGGATTAAGGTAGAAGGTTAGTAAGTAGTTTATAGTGTCCACCGATAGGCTTAGTAGCATGCATTTCCCTTCATATTCTTAGATTTTATTACGATATGTGGTTTTGTTTGCCTCATGTATTGTAGTCCCTTTTTTATTACGGCATGTAGTTTCCTTCTCCCCATGTATTGGATTCCCTTCTGATTACGATATTATTTTTTATATAATTTTTTTTTCTTTTCTTGCCCTTCATGAGCGGAGGTTCTATTGGAAACAACTTCTCTACCTGTAATAGGTAGGGGTAAGGTCTGCGTCCCATAACCCACATATTGAAATTAAACTGAGTTTGTTATTGTTGTTTAATTAAACTCAAATAAAACGAGGATGATAGTTGAACACCCGTGAGCCCATATACCAAAGCAGGCAAACAGATGACTGTCAAATCCCTATTTATAGGCCAAACAAAAATTGGTAATGTACTAAAAGCTCCATTAACGTTTTGAAAAAGAACTCGACGAGTCACTCGCAACAATTACGTAATCGAGAAGATTTGGTTCTGCCCAGAGAGATAAACGAAACCCTAATTTGCAATGGAGAGTGCGTTCGCTAGCGCCTCGGCGATCAGCGACCAACGCCAGAAAATCGAACAGTACAAGCACATTCTCTCCACTGTTCTCGCATCTAGCGACATTCAACAAGCTAAGCAATTCATCGATCACAGTTCAGTCTCTCTCTGTCTCTCTGATAATTTGCTGTTTACTTATATTCATGCTATATATAATTCTCAGTTGAAATAGATATAGAGGATTTATATAGCAATTTATATTTGTGCACCCAAGGTTGTGTGACCTAGTGGTCTATGAAGCAGTGGCAAAGCCACATGGTCATCGTCCACTTGGTCATCCTCGAAAAATTGCACTATATGGTTAAATATTACGTTTTAGAGGTATATAGCACATAATGGACACCCTTTGTGGAGAATTTTTTTCACCTATTTCAAATTTGAATACCTTGGAAAAATTCCTCTCTTACCCACTACTGCAATGAAATGGGTTAAGAACCAAGAGGTCTCAATCCTAGCGGACACAAAAACATTAGGTGATTTCTTAACATCTGTTCGAGCTTTGATGGACATAGTTAAATGATACTTGTTGTTGGTGGGAGATAGCAGGTATCTCGTGGAATTAGTCGGGGTGCACAAGCTGGCCCGGACACCACGGTCTAAAAAATAAGAATATAGCAATTGATATTTGTGTACAATTATGTAGTGTTATCGGATGATGTGCCCTTGGTGGTATCAAGGCAGCTATTGCAGACATTTGCACAAGAACTTGGGAGATTGGAAGCAGAGGTTCAAAAGGAAGTAGCGCATTATACTCTCAATCAGATACAGCCGCGTGTTGTGTCCTTTGAAGAACAGGTTTGCTACTATTTTTGGACTTATATATTAATGCCTTATATCACTCTAAACTACTCTAAGTTTTGGTGCTTCAGAATGATTTATTCTACTACGGTCAGTTTAAATTGTGGTGAAAATGAAAAACATTAGGGAGTTCGTCCTATTTGCCTAAGACTTGGTGGTCAAAGTTAATTGGTACTTGTGCTAGTGAGAGGTAGCAGGTACTCAGTTGAATAGTGGAGGTGAGCCAATGGCTCAAGGTGGCCCAGCCACCACCGGAAAAAAAGAGTTGTAATTGTGTTTCTTTGCTTTATCTGTCGTCTCATTGGTGGTGTATATGTAGTTCTAAGGTTGTAGCATTGGATGTTTGTAATATAATCTCTTAGAACTTCTCAAGCAAATAATAAGAATACTCTATCTAGAAAATGTACAGAGATGAACACGATATATGTAGAATGATAACTATTGAACCTGCATTGCTATCATGTAAAAGGAGAAGGCTCGTATTTGCTGACTGAAATCATGTTCTTTTATTCCCCGTGTTCCATAAATGGAGTGGGAAGTACTTACAGAAACAAGGGACGCGAAGATATGAAACAATTAACTTTCAGAAAATAACGTCTTTCTAATTGACCGATCAGATTTTAGCTTCCTAATTTTTGCTAAAACCAGTTAAAATAACAGGCTAACAAAGAATTTGAGTGCAGCACGTAAGGCGCACCTCACATTGGGACCATGGAGTCGTTGATTACAATGGGTGTGTTTTTAGAGTTGGTATGTTGATGGGAAGTGTTGCATATCTACACCTCGGTTCCTTTTTGATGGAATTGATATTAAGAACTGAATTTTGTGAGAGTGGGTTATCACCAAAGTCACTGAAATATCTGTTTATCTTCTGATCAATAAGTTTCCCCCCCCCTTGGAAGTCATAGTCATCTTAGAATTTGATGTTTCTCAAGTATTTTTAGTTTTGAGAAAACGGTTTAGACGAAGATTGGTGTTGGGAATTATTTATTTTTCTGCACATTATCTGCTGTCCACAAGAGATCCTCCACATATGGGTTCTTTTGACCTTTTATATTTTGAATGCCAGATTCTAAAACAACATCCCATCTTTGTAGGTGTTGATCATTCGGGAAAAACTTGCAGAGCTATACGAGTCTGAACAACAATGGTCAAAAGCAGCCCAGATGCTCAGTGGCATTGATTTAGATTCTGCAATGAGGTTTATTTTTACTTATCTTTTTTCCCCTGCCGTGTCTCTTAAATTTTCGTTGAAACCTGAAATCTCTATCTTCCTGGTGTCTCTTGTTCTGCAGAGTTGTTGATGAGACTTTCATAGTTTCAAAATGTGTCCAAATTGCTCGCCTATATCTCGAGGTTGGATTTTTCTCTCTTTTTCTTTTTCTTTTTCTTTTTTTTCCTATTTTTCTGATGCCAAGTAAACAGCCACGAGCATCACAACAGTAAAAAATCTTTTTTCCTGCTGGCTATTGTCCCAAATTGTTTCTTTTGCTTATGGCTCTGGAAAAATTGTATGGATTCCAAAAAGAGCAAAGACGAGTGTTCTTTGGATTAGTAGGAAACAATCTAGTTTGTACTGATCTTTTTCTAGAAGGATACAAATGAGTGTGCAGTACACAACTCTTTGTTCCTGTGGAACTTATTCTGCAAATTGTACCAATGATGTCTATTTTCTTGACGAGTAAAGCCTTGTATTGTACTTATGTGATTTGTTAACATTGGTGTCCCATTGGTTCCGCTTCAATTGCATTGTTCTGCTTACCTATGAAAAAGGGAGTTAGAGTTTTAGATCTATGTACCTTCCTATTGGTGTGTTCTTTAGATGCATTGATCTGAGGAAGCTTAGTTTACTTCCATAATTTTGGTTCTCTCTTTGACATTCTAACAGTGTCCAACTCCTTGTTTGGCAGGACGATGATGCAGTTAATGCAGAAGCTTTTATTAATAAAGCTTCCTTTAAAGTTAACGGCATCAAGAATGAAGTGTTGAATTTGCAGTACAAGGTTGTTGTCATATGATATAAGCATTCTTTTCATGTTTGAGTATGTCATTGTCACCAGCTTATATCTCCTGAACAATCATTTCAGGTTTGCTATGCTAGGATTTTAGATTTAAAGAGAAAATTCTTGGAAGCTGCCTTGCGTTACTATGACATTTCTCAGATTGAGAAGCGACAAATTGGTGACGAGTAAGGTTTTCCAGAATATACCAGTAGTTGTTAAAACAATGCTTCTTTAACAATTTTTGATTGTTTAAAATTTTGTCTTGTTAGTGATTGTGAATGTTTATAAGCCCCGAGGAAAAAGGCAGCAGCCCCTTTAACTCTTATTCTTTGTATGTGTACTTGTTTAGGAATTCCTTGTTAGTAGAATCTATGACGCGAGCGAAACTAATAAGGTCAACAGCTTAGGAAAACTAAGAATATGCTTAACTTAATGTGCTGAGATCAAAGGTTTAGCTTTCGGCTTGAATAATGTCACATACATCATAATCAATGTTACACACATTATAATGTCTGATCTTTGTCCTTGTTACAATGCCTATCATTTTATACTTGAGTACAACATGTTGCTTGATGGTCTTTTGTGCTACAGAGAAATTGATGAAGTTGCGTTAGAGCAAGCTCTGGCAGCTGCTGTGACGTGCACAATTTTGGCTGCAGCAGGTCCTCAACGATCTCGTGTACTTGCCACACTGTACAAAGTAAGGATGCAAGGACTCAGAGCTTTAATCTTTTCTTATTGTTATTTTCAAATAGTGCTAAGCAACTAATTGGCAGGCGGGAGTTTATTGTACTTGTCCTGTGCTTTTGCTACTGTGAAACAATCTAGATTTAAGCTGTGTCCATTTCTCTATTGAGCTTTCTTTAGTCTATTGCTGTTAAAAGCGACTGTTACGTTGCTTAAAGTAATGAGACAATGTGAAGTGAGGATTCTCGCTTTGCATGCGTGAAGCAGATCAACTTAGTGCGCTTCTGGCAGTAAGGCATATTTGATTGAGGAGGGACACTTCTTTGAATTGGCTTTAACAGATGAAAGCAAGAAAAAAAGATAGAATAGGGCCTTTTCTATTCAGAGTATTTAAATTCTCTTCAGATATGCTGCAGTTTTTTCGTTGTTTATTCTTTTGCTCCGGTTTGTAATGGCTCTTCTTCTACTATTCTTTGATTTTCTTGATTTGCTTCTTCCTTGTTGTGTTTCTTTCTCAAGATGATTCATTCTTCTTTTTCTCCTCTTCTTTGTGCAATTCACTTGCTTCTGCTATTATGCCCTTGGGCCTCTCTTTTTCTTCCCTCTTCTACTCTCTTTGCTCTCAATAAATCTTTTTCTCATATTGATTGTTTTCTATATCTTCTATTCTCCACTTCTTGATTATAGGTTGAATGTTAGGAGAATATCAGAATGGCTCTTTGCAACTAAGACTTAAAGCTAATTTTCAGTATTACTAATAATAAAATTGCTCTTTGCATAAAAGCTAATTTTCAATATCCTTATTGATACAGTTACATAGAAATGATGTTGTGATATGATTTTCTATGGCTAATTAATTGACAACCAAAATTTGAAATGGTCTTCCATGGGGTTGTTGAATTAATAATTTGACAATATATTGTTGAGTTATTGGGATTAATATTATCATGGTTGTATCTTGGATATTGGAATTAGAAACGTTAATCCTATATATGATGTTATAAGCTATATTCCAATATATTATGTACTTTGTAGCCTTTATATTTTCTGCAAATCAAGGGCCTAGTTCAAAGAAGAGTGTGCTTTGTGCTTCTTGGTTGAGCCTCAAATTTTGTGGCTTTCTTGCGCTTTTCGCTTTTAGAGACGCTGCTTCAGTCATAATTGTATGAACTTTCTAATTCAATGATTTGATAGTTGCTCACATTCGCTTAGAATTTCGGACAACTGACAGAAAATGGCAGGTGCATAACACGTAGGAAATGGTAGTGGAACAATTAGGTGATGATAGTTGGAGGACATGTCATTCTGTGGGCTTAAGATCTTCTAAACTTTACTGTCACCATAACCTTTGGAACTTTGAGATTAATTAGTTTTCTTGGACAACTTCCAGTTTAGATTTGCCATCATATTGTCATATTAGGATGTCAAGTTCTGTTCATCAGTTTTTGTAGCGGGTCTCAAATGACTGACTAAAGAAGATATACTTTTTTCCTCTGTGCAATTTGTTCAGCCTTTTGCTAAAATATTTTTCTTTTTTCCTTATTTGATACCAGGATGAGCGTTGCTCCAAATTAAAAATCTATCCAATCTTGCAGAAGGTACTTCACTTAGCTTAATACGAACTGCATAGCTAAGTCTCTTGCTCTCATTCCTGAGTTGCCCTTCCTTGCGCTATCATCTCTTTTGGATGCGCATATAGTGCTTCGTCAGATGTTCTGTTATTAAGGTATTACTTTTAATTAAATTGTGTTTAATTTGAAATATTCAGGTCTATCTGGAGAGAATCTTGAGAAAACCTGAAATTGATGCTTTTGCAGAAGAGTTGAAGCCACATCAGGTCCCTTTTTTTCCTTAGTTACTTTTCAAAAGTGTCAAAATACATTATCTCATTTTCTCTCTATGTTTTTTTTTTGTGTATTCCCTACAGCAAGCACTTTTGCCTGATAACTTCACAGTTTTGGATCGTGCTATGATTGAACATAATCTCTTGAGTGCTAGCAAACTTTATACAAATATAAGGTAGAATGGAAGCTTATCTTCTCCTTGTTCGTGATTTGGATTTTTCGTAGCTCATGCGGTGCTATCATCTAATCTAATCCCTTTGTTGATCTGTGACAGTTTTGATGAGTTGGGCACTTTGTTGGGCATTCCCCCTCAAAAGGTACTTAATGATGTTGCTAAGCTATTTTTCTTAATTCTGTCTTTCTTGAGCTAACTTTCTGGGTTGTGCCTCCATGGCATCCCAAGTAGCTTGTGTTTAGGCATAGTAGTTGTACTCTTGGGCTATATTTTGTAATAATAGGCTGGGCTCTGAGTGGTGTGACTGGTGTAGGAATTATATGAGAATTGGATGTTTTTGGGCGGTAGATGGCGCAGTTGATAATTTGCAATACGTGATTAGTCCCCTTGACCATTTCTCGGGCAACATCTTATGGTTGTACTCCCCATTCTCGCTCATTGGTTGCCATCTATATGTACTAAGATCAATTTGCGATTGAGCTTGCTTTACATATATCTAATCACCATGTTTAACTAAACCAATCCTAAATGGGAAAATGTAAAATGTTCCCATAACTTGCTTATTGCTTGCCGTGGTTTTACTTGTGTACTGAGATCAGTTAGCAATTGTGCTTGCTTTATAAGTAATTCATTTCCATCTGTAAACCAAGTCATTCTAACAAAAAGTTTATGCAGGCTGAGAAAATTGCTTCAAGAATGATTTTCGAAGATAGAATGCGGGGATCTATTGATCAGGTAAGTTTCTCAATTAGTGATGCCATCTGCCCTTATCTTTGTCCTTAAAGAGAGGATGATATTGGATGATGACTTGTCACTGGCTAGCTTTAGGTATAGGGTGTCCATGCATGCCATGTATACATTCTTGATCTCCATGTCCGCCTACCTGTAGTGCTGATAGTGAGTACGCTTGGATCGTAGTTTGACGTGTAAGATATTGCTGCATATGATAAATTTGTTTCTAGGCCACTTTAAATAACTTATATGATTGACAAAATACTATTTAGCGCTAAAGGCTTTAATTGTATAATAAATCTCAATGACTGCTGAGAAAAATAATAATTTTCAATAACTATCTTGCTTCTTAGTAGCACATCTAGAGATTTATAGGACTGTATTTAACATGCATTGTATTGTCAAATTACGATAAATACGGTTTGGAGACAATTTGAGTTTCTTTGTAGTTGTACCATCTAGTGTCTCATGAAAACTGGTCAATTTTATGCCTTCTTGTGTTAAAAGGTAGGAAGCACATGTACAATATTTTTCTCTTTAATTCCCTATCCCCATCTCGTTAAGGCAACTGTATCCTTCATCTTCTCTTCTCGACATGCTCTGCTTTAAGTTGATTTTATTGTCAGGTTGAAGGTGTCATACATTTTGAGGATGACACTGAAGAACTGCAACAGTGGGATCAACAGGTGATTTAGTTTCTAACATGCTTGGAAATCTATCTTATGTTTATTTTTTCATCAGTTTGACAGCTGTGTCAAGTTTAGGAATTTCTTTTTGACCCTAAAAAAGAAAAAGAACAAAAAGGCGTACTCTTCTATCAATTTACCCTGCTTTTTGGTGATAAACAAGTCATAGAAGTTATCAACATCTCAATAGGAGGCAGGCGTAATAATTGACCAATTTGGTCAATTTACTCTATATGCTCGTAGTGTTATTTCTTATTTGAAATTTAAGTCTTTGGGGGAGTTTGGTATGCTGGGAGTCTTTTTCTGGGAGATGAACATTTTCCCTTAAATTGGAGAAATTGACTCCCTTTATTTACGAGCGAGTGTCTTTTTTCCTTATAAACTATTTAGACTCTAAACTTGCATATTATTTGCTTCAACCGCTGGAAAATGATCCCGTCATACCAAGCCTTCTTTTCTTGTTTTCATTTATTTAAATGATACTAGTGCTGACAAAGATGCTAATCTTCGCAGATCATGGGCCTTTGTCAAGCTCTCAATGATGTTCTTGATAGCATGGCGAAGAAGGGCCTCCCTATTCCTGTCTAGTTTTGTTTATGCTATGGCGATTTTGGAGGCACCATTTACTCTACCCATGTCATTCTATACTTCCGCCAGTTTTAACACATTGTCTGGAACTTTTTTTTAATCTTAGCTATTTTTAAATTGTACATGAGTACCTGTTTTTGCAATCCTAGGTACGGCAGCCCACTGTAATATGAGCTATTCTAGATTACATGGTTTACTGAAATTGTGAGATGTGCTTGTAGGGCAAATGTGGCTCTTCTTGGTTTTTTGGGGAAGTATTCTTTTGGGTATGCCTCAGATGTGCAAATATTCAAGAAAAAAAATAAAAAGTTGCAATATTAAGAAATGACATGAACACAAACAGAGACATAATCAGAAATGTGAAAAGGGAGTTGAAATATTACTCTATCTAAAGATCATGGAATCACTATGTTAAATTGTTACTATGTTAATTACTATGTTAAATTGTTGTCTCTAGCCAATGATCACAATGAGCTGTTAAAGCCAGTATTTTCTATTTCACCATAGAGGATTCTTTTGACTCTCTTCCCTGGACCTTTTTGTTCCTTAGTTGGCTAAGCTTTTGTAATTGTTGTAGTTAAGTATCAAGGTTGACACATGGTATAAATTCTTAGGCTCTTAAAACAGAGGGCATCTGCTACTTGTATATCGGTCATATTACTTGGATTAAATGCGTCAAAAAATCAGCACATGGCATGTGACTATTAACAATCAAAATGAACAATGTATAGGTATTATGCGTGAGAAACACTAAGATTTGGAAAGAATATGCAAGAGTATGACATCGGCAACAACAACGACGACCCAGTAAAATCCCATAAGTGGGGTCTGTATAACGTCGTATGTATGCAAACCTTACCTTTACCTCTACTCTGATAGGACACATATGCTGTTTCCGATAGACCCTCGGCGAGAGTATTGACATCATAGGTTACATTCTAATGCACTCTCATGGTTGTGTATCAAAGAACCTATTTGCTCCAGATTATGAAAGATGCATGATCGTGTGGTTATTTCCACAACAAAGGCTATGTACACAATTTCGACGTGACTAGAAAGGACAAATTGACAGAATCATCAAACTTCAGAATTAATTGCTCCCCATTCAGTCCTCTCTGTATATATGTTATTTACCTTTCTTCAGTTGAATCCTATATAATCATTGACATTGTGCTGCAATTATCAAATCATAAATCATTTTCTTTTGTCCAAAAGAATTGAAGGAAGAAGATGCAACGATCCGACTGATCGTTTTGAGTATCTGCACTTTGAGCGGTTATTAGGACCAAACTCTGTGTTTCGAAGCCTTTAGTGCCTCATTCTACCCTTTCTTTATTTGCGTGCACAGTCTGGGTATTGACCTGGGAGGCTTATATGCTAAAAAACTGATAAAAATAATTTTTTGCCTAAAAAGTTAATTTTAGTTGACTTCGGTTAACATTTTGAATAAACGGACCCGGACCCTTATTTTGACGGTCCCGGTGGGTCCGTATTGAAATATGGGATCTAGGCGTATGCCCGAAATCGAATTCCGAGGTCCTTAGCTTGAGTTATGAATTTTTATTGAAAAATCAAAAGTTTGAAAAATCTAATGTTTTTAAGAATTAATTGAATTTTTGGCATTGTTGATACCGGGTCCGTATTTTGGTTCCGGAGCCCCGTACAGGTCCAGTATAATATTTCTGACTTATCTGTGGGTGGGAAACAAAGTAAGTTTGACGTGATTCGGACGTCCGGTGGTAAAAATAGAAAATTTAAAGCGTTCTTGAAAATTTCATTTGATTTGATGTTCTATTCGTAGTTCTAGGTGTTATTTTAGCAATTTCATCGCGCGAGCAAGTTCGTATGAGTTTTTAGACTGGTGTGCACTTTTGGTTTGGAGTCCCGAGGGACTTGGGTGTATTTTTGGATCATTGGTTGAGAGACTAGTAAAGTTAAGAAATTTGGGAGTTTGACCATGGTCAATACCGGGTTTAGACGACCTCTTTTCTGTGTTTTGAGTGCGCGAACAGGCCTGTAACGTGTTTTATGATTTAAATTCATATATAGTTTGTGTTTCGGGGTGGTTTCGGATTATTTCGGAGAAGTTTGGGTTTTGCTGATTTCTGGTGCGACACTGTTCATTCGCAATTGCGAAAATACTGTTCATCCGCAATTGTGAACTATTTATGGCAATTGCGAAAACACTGTTCACTCGCAAATACGAAGTTTTGTTCGCAAATGCGATACCTGCAGCTGAACAAAAGATGACTTAGACGGGATTTTAATTTATTTCCCAAATTTTCAAAATCTAAACCACAAGAGGCGATTTTCCAAAGAACTTTTCTACCCCAAATCATTGGTAAGTGATCCTAAACTAATTTCTTTCAATCTTTCACTACTTTTTCATAAGATTCAACCAAAAATCTAAGGTTTTCATGGTAAATTGGAGGGGGGGTTGGGTAAAAACTAGGGATTTGATAAATTGGGGATTTAGACCTCAAATTGAGGTCGGATTCCAAAATCAATTATAAATCCGGGCTCAGGGGTGAATGGGTAATTGAGTTTTGGTCCGAATTTCGGGTTTGGACCAAGCAGACCCGAGTGTTGACTTTTGTTGACTTTTTAGAAATTGAATAAAAATCACAGCTTTATTAATTGAAATTGTTTTCTCTTGCATTGTGTGATGTATTCAAGTCGTCATTGGTTAGATTGAGTCGAGCAAAGGCAAATTTGTAAAGGAAAAGCAAATATTGAGTGTTGAGTTAGCCGAATTGAGTAAGTGTTTTGCCTAGCTTTGTTGAGGGAGTTTTTCCTCC
The DNA here is from genome assembly GCA_005239495.1 of Nicotiana undulata. NCBI lineage: Eukaryota > Viridiplantae > Streptophyta > Magnoliopsida > Solanales > Solanaceae > Nicotiana > Nicotiana undulata. The sequence continues at coordinate 40,121 of ML286888.1, read as the reverse complement.
TATTTGTCATTGTTTGCTACATGCGGGGGTGATACATATATGAGGTGACGAGCATATATGTATGTGCCACGGTTAATCATGCTCGAGGGTAGATTATGTTATAATTGTGTCATGTAGAATTACAAAACTTCCTTGCTTCATGCCTCACTTGACTTCGAGATATTAAGAGCGTAGTGTTAAATGTTAGAGTCGAGACTTAGACTAATATAACTTAATCAATTCAATGGAAATTCTTAGAATACATTAATGTATCTAATTCGGTCATCTTTATGCATAATCATTATTAAGTTGCTATGGCCGATATTTTGAGATGCTGGATTCCATACTTGTGTTGTTGATAAGTTGTGGGATTTGTGGAAATACTTGAATTTTATGGCCCTTGAGGTTTCATTGAGCCATTGTTGGCTTGGGAACCATCAATTGAGAATTTGCTTGGAATATTCGTTTGAACACTCTCCTCGATGTTATTTATTTTCCTTGCCTTGCCATTTTATTGATATTCATATGTTGGTGAGGAAGAGAGTAAAGCACGAAGGATGATGCCGTGCTATTGTTTTTATTTATTATCATGTGAGGACGAGTGTAAAACACGAAGGATGATGTCGTGCCATATTATTGAGAGTAAAAGCACGAAGGGTGATGCCGTGCCATTGTTTATATTCATTATCGCATGAGGAAGAGTGTAAATCTCGAAGGGTGATGGCGTGCCATATTATGAGATTAAAGCACGAAGAGTGATGTCGTGCCATGTCATTTGTGAGTACCCGAAGGGTGATGCTGTGCCATTGCATTTGTACTTTTATACTTTTGTATCTTCGCGAGTTCATGGCACGATGGGTGTTTCCGTGCAAGTAAGGAAGAGGGACATGCATTATGTTATGATATTCTTTTCTTGCATATATCTTCATGACTTACCTTGAATTGTTACTGTCGTACTTATAGTTCTTATGTGACTTGTTGTCATTGTTCTGTCCTTATTCTTTATCTCAATCGTTGTTGTGTTGCCTATGTCTTCTACTTGTTTAATTTGTAAACATCATGCCTACTTTCTGCTGTTATGATTGCACCCATGTCATACCTGTTTCGTTGCACTTAGGTACGAGTCTTATACCATGTTGGCCATTCATGCCTCTATTTGTTGCATTATAAAAAACATGTACCCCTCTCCCCCCCTCTTATTTGTTATATCCATATTCACACCTCCATCATGCTAGTTAGTTGAAATTAAACACTTTTCCTAATTGTGGTCATTACCTCTATGCTCTCTGCTTACTCTGTTACTGATGTTCTTCTGTACATTCTCGTTTATTATTACTGCTTGCGTATTCCCTTCCTTGTCATTTCTATTATCGGTATTTCTATCATTTGGTTGGTACTGTTTTACGCATATATGGTGAGGATGGGATAAATGCACGAAGGGTGTTGCCGTGCCGTTAGACTTGATGTCTTGAGTACTTCTTTCACACTATGAAAGTTTTGAGGTGATTTTTGTGGTTCATGGGCTTTCTTTCTAAGGAAAGGGCTGGTTAAGATGCTGGAAACTGTTGGATTGTGATTTTTTCCGGTACTCTTTTATTGCTTTGTACAGTCGCATTGTGTACTCTATTCTATTATTCTGTAGTATAGTTCTATTTCTAGTTTATGTTATAGTGTATTAATGAGCATCTTTTAACTAAAAGCCTCGTCACTACTTTGATGAGGTTAGTCAAGATACTTACCAGTACATGGCGTCGGTTGTACTGATACTGTACTTCTGTACACTTCGTGCAGACTATTAGAGCAGAGCTGCTGAAGAAGTCGGGAGCTGACCCTGAAGATGTTCGTGTATTCTGAATAGAAGCTGCCACTTGTCCTTGGTAGTTTTAGACATTATTAATCTGTTCATGTAGTTTTCAAATAAATCATGTGATTACTTATATTTGCTTTGTAAATTCTAAATCCTAGAAACTCATGATTCGTACTACCAGTTCTTGGGTAAATTTATAAAAGTTCAGACGAGTCCCAATTTAATTTCCTATAAGTTCATTTAATTTGTACCTTTTTGTTAATTGACATACCTAGCGGATCAAGTTAGATAACTAATTGTATTTAGTGACTTAATTTTGAGCTATTAAAAATAAGATAAATAAAGAAATGAGAAGGGAAAATCAAAATAAGGAGAAAAAGAAAGAAGTGCTAAGTAATCTTTATGCCTTCAATATATTTATATATAGATGTTGTTAATCATCAATTAATGTGCTATCTTAATGAACTAGGTTCAACCAGTTCTTTCTAACCTCGTAAATTAAACCGAAAATGATATTTTATAACCGCTCTCTATTGTAAAGTATATAATAATTGTGGATGTCCACTGCTCCCATTACTTTTATCCATGATGTAAATAACCTCCCACTACTTATCACTTTTATGATTGTAACTCCCACACCTTCATAACTTCTCCCCATGATCTTCCCCATGATCTCAAAGGTTAATGTCATGTTTAAGACAATCCTTTTGTAACCTACAATGTAATAGTATAAATAGAGGCATGAAATGTGATATGTGACACACTTGAACATTTGAACACTTGATGAAATAAGAAAGTTATCTCTTCTTCTCTTATTCTACTTATCTTCTTGTCTTATATTGTTACTTTGAGCTATATTTCTCAATACGTTATCAGCACGAAGTTGAGCTCTTTTCGTTGTTCGGGTATATTTGCTTATTTTGTTTTCTTCGTCGTATATTTTGATTTCATGATTAGTGTCTTTAATATGAAATTTCATAATTTTTCACATCTCTAGATATGTGTAAAAATAAAGAATTCTATGTTTCTTTATTTTAAGTTATTTGCATGATTGTTATGTGAAAATTGCTTATTTTCATGTTAGTAGAATTAATTGATAGAAAAATACTTATTTTATGTTGTTCGGCAGTTGAAATTGTGTCAAAGTTAGAAGACATTTTTTGTTCTAGTTAACATCAATGATTATAACAATTTGAAGAAAAAAAAAATCTTTTCTATGGAATTATCACTTTAGTGTATATAGATCACAAATTTGATATTATGTCAATTTTTAAGATTCTTTACACTACTATCCTAATAATTTCTAATCATTTATCTTCTTTGATAGTTTTCACTATGTCGAATTTGTCAAAGCTTGAGTTTGTGGCACTTGACATTTCTGGAAAGAATTACCTATCATGGGTTCTCGATGCTGAGATTCACTTAGCCGCTAAAGGCCATGGTGACACCATTACTCAGGGTAATGAGGCATCGAGTCAGGACAAAGCGAAGGCCGTCATCATTTGGATGAAGGTTTGAAGGTTGAATATTTAACAGTGAAAGATCCACTTAAAATGTGGACTGGCCTGAAGGAAAGGTATGATTACCTTAAGGTTACGGTATTGCCAAGGGCTCGATATGCGTGGATGCACTTACGGCTGTTGTATTTCGAATAACTTCCCAGTTGAAATTATGTGGGGATGTTATGCATGATGAGGATTTGTTGGAAAGACTTTTACGACTTTTCATGCCTCAAATATGGTACTACAACAGTAATACCGTGGAAGGAGTTTTAAAAAGTATTCTGAATTGATATCATGCCTTCTGGTGGCCGAGCAACATAATACCCTTTTGCTGAAAAATCATGAAGCTCATCCCACAGGGTCAGCTCCACCTCCTGAAGCGAATATGGCAGCTAGACGTGATAAGTCTGGAAAAAGACAGAATGATAATCATGGCCATATGAATGTACTTGGTCATGGAAATGGTAAGTGGCGATATATAGTCGCCATCGTGGTGGTCATGGCAAACGAGAGAAACATATGGGTTCTTAAAACAATCCTTCAAGAGGAAAAAGCGGTAACTGCCACCGTTGTGGCATGAAAGGTCATTAGAAAATTGAATGCCGTGCACCTGAGCATTTTGTCAGGCTTTATCAAAATTCCATCAAAAGAAAGGCAAATAATGTTGGAGCATCTTCTGCTAATGCCCCAGTGGAGTTTCACTTGACCTTTAAAAATGATTTTGAGGCAGGACCTTCAAACAAAAATGATGACAATGCCGAGGCAAATATTGCTTTGATGATGATGATTATGAAGGCCTCGATGATCTTACTCGTTTAGAAGTTGAAGACTTCTTTGGAGATCAAAACTAAAGTTTGATTGTTAAACTGGGGAATGCAATTATGTTGTTATTTTTTACTTTCAGTATTTCTTTTTCTCTCGTTTTAAAGTTGTTTTTATGTAGTACTTAAGTTGTCATGTGTTATTGTTAGTTTTTCCGTATTTCTCATGGTGTACTTTTATTTTTTTTATGAAGAAAATAAAAATTTTCAGTCTTCAATTGGATCCAAGATGAGTAATGAAGATTTATGACTTTTGGATAGTGCTACAACTCACACAATATTAAGAGAAAAGAATTTTTTTTCTTATTTGGTTATGAAAAAGGCCTATGTTAATACAATATCTGGTAGTACAAAGTTAATTGAGGGCTCTGGAAGAGCGGCCTTATTACTACCAGGAGGAACGATATTAACTATTGATAATGCATTGTATTGTAGTAAGTATCAAAGAAACTTGTTGAGTTTCAAAGCTATTCGCCAAAATGGCTACCATGTTGAGACCTCTAACGAAGAAAAGTTTGAATACCTTTATATTACTACAATAAAAGCGGGAAAAAATATGTGCACGAAAAATTACCCGCATTTTCTGCTGGATTGTACCACACGAACATTGGTATGGTTGAATCATATGCCAAAGTAAACAAAAGGTCTACTACTTCTAATGATTTTATCATTTGGCATGACCGGTTAGGCCATCCTGGTTCTAACATGATGCGCAGAATAATAGAGAATTCAAATGGGCACACATTGAAGAATAAGAAGATTCTTCAATTTAAGGAATTCTCTTGTGCTGCTTGTTCTCAAGGAAAATTGGTTACTAAACCATCAGCAGTTAAAGTTGGGATTAAATCCCCTGCATTTCTAGAACGTATACATGGTGATATATGTGGGCCTATACACCCTCCATGTGGACCATTCAAGTATCTTATGGTCTTGATAGATGCATCTACAAGATGGTCACATGTGTGCTTATTGTCAACTCGTAATATGGCATTTGCGAGATTGTTGGCCCAAATATGTCACGATCCGAATTTCCCACCGTCAGGACCGTGATGGCGCCTAACATTGAACCGCTCGGCAAGCCAACGTTACCAGTTATTCTAACTTGTTTTTTTATTTTTAACAATTAATAGGTGATATACAAGATCGGTATAAATAAAAGTGCGGAATAAATAAAATCTAACAACTTAATTACATAACAATACGAAATCCATAATAACAACTCCCAGAACTTGATGTCACAATTTCACGGACTGTCTATGAATACTACAAATAGGGGTCTTAACAAACAAAGACTGCCTCAGAAATGCGTAAAGACATGAAGGAAGTAGGATAGAAGGTGACGCCAAGGCATGCGGACGCCTGCAGGACTACCTCAGTGTCGCCTGACGGACTGAAGGAATCCACCTAGATCAGTATCCACTGGGTCATGTACCGGGATCTGCACAACAAAAATTGTGCAGGTGTAGTATCATTACAACCGACCTCATGTACCGAGTAAGTGCCGAGCCTAACCTCGACGAAGTAGTGACGAGGCTAGGACACGACAAATAATATCACCTGTGCAGTTTAATAATATATAAAAGAAATAACGACGGAAAATAAACAGTTAAGTACAAAAACGGGGGAAAACATGCTGGGGAAAAAGGGGGTGACAATTACTGAAATAATGGAACAAGGAAACAGTTTGAATATCGAAGTAACAACAGGAATTAACAACACAGAACAACAAGTAAATAGAAACGGCACGGCATGTCCCCTCGTGCTAAAATATCACAAACACGGCACGTAATGTCCCCTCGTGCTAAAACATCATAAACACGGCACACAATGTCCCCTCGTGCTAAATAACATAAACATAACACGGAATGTACCCTCGTGCTAAATAACATAAACATGGCACATAATGTCCCCTCGTGCTAAATAACATAAACATGGCACGGAATGTCCCCTCGTGCTAAATAACAGAAACATGACACGGAATGTCCCCTCGTGCTAAATAACATAAACATGGCACGGAATGTCTCCTTGTGCTAAATAACAAAAACATGGCACAGAATGTCCCCTCGTGCTAAATAACATCAGGAACAACAATTTGGCAAGGAAAATCAGCAATAAGAAACCATAAAAGCAAAGGAACAATCAACAGGAATAATACTGTCCCGGCAAATGACACAGCTATAACCAATCCTACACAAGTGTATAATTTAACAAAATATTTCTCAACCGATCAAATACTCAACAGTATTCACAACCAAGAATTCCCCTCAAATGAGTAATTGCCAAATTAATATTAAATCCATAACACAATAAACCTCAATGAAAATCACATAATTACTCATATTCGACTCACGGGCATGCTTGACCACAACATACAGGTACTCGTCACCTCACCTATACATTGGACATGGAATAAACACGTGGCAAATAAGACTCAACACCTATTCCCTCAAGCTAAGGTTAGGCCAAACACTTACCTCGACTTCCACGACCAAAATCAAGCCTCAAGCACCGCTTTTCTTTCGAACTCGACTCCAAATCAATTGTATCTAGACATAATTGACTCAATAGCATCAATAAATGCTAAATAATTCAAGTCCAATGCTTAATTATAGACTTTTTAACATTCTTTCCAAAAATCCAAAATTCGACCCCGGGCCCACTTGATCAAAACACGAGGTTCGGACCAAAACCCGATCACCCATTCACCCACGAGCCCGATTATATAATTTGTTTTGAAATCCGACCCCAAAACGAGGTCAAATTCCCAATTAATCAAAAAGCCCTAACTCTACCCAAATCCCCAATATTTACCATTAAAACCCTAGGATTCTTGATGATAATTGATGAAAAACATTAGAAAGTTGAAGGAAATCAGTTAGTGAACACTTACGTACGATTTGAGAAGAAAATCTCTTGAGAAAATCGCCCTAGGTCTTCTATTTTTGTGAAAAAGTTGAAGAAGAAACGTCTGAAGTTCGTTTTTAAAAACTTCACTGCTCGACTCTCGCGCCTGCGGTGCTTGGGTCGCACCTGCGATCTCGCAGGTGCGGGAAATTGATCGCACCTGCGGAAGAAGGACAGGCCCACAGGGGGCCGCACCTGCGGAATGTTATCCGCTCCTGCGAAACCGCTTCTGCGGAGAAGGGTCCGCATCTGCGAGAGAGACCGCACATGTGAACACAGAAGCGCGCCTGTGGTCTCGCACCTGCGACCCTAGGCTCGCAGGTGCGGGCACACCAGAACTGGTGCACCAACAGTGATTTTCCAAATTCAAACACCACGAAACCTACCCGAAACTCACCCGAGCCCTCGGAGCATCAAACCAAATATGCACACAACCTCAAAACATCCTACGAACTTATTCGTGCGATCAAATCGCCAAAATAACATCATAAACAACGATTTAAACCCGAAAATCAATGAAATTTCTCAAAACTTCTAAAACTTCCAAACTTTGCATTTATGGTCCGAATCACGTCAAAGGAATTCCGTTTCTTGCCAAACTTTACAGATATGACCTAAATATTATATCGAACCTGTACCAGGCTCCGAAACCATAATACGAGCCCGATACCACAGATTTCACATATAATTACATTTTCAAAAACCTCTTATATTTTCAGAAAATAATTTCCTTCAAAAATTCATTTCTCAGACTTGGGACCTCGAAATTCGATTCCGGGCATACGCCCAAGTCCCATATTTTCCTACGGACCCTCCGAGATCGTCAAATCGCGGGTCCGGGTCCGTTTACCAAAAATGTTGACCAAAGTCAACTAAATTCAAATTTCAACATAAAATTATCATTTTCTTCAGTTTTTCACATAAAGACTTCCCGGCTACACGCCCGGGCTGTGCATGCAAATAGAGGCGAGATCGAAGGAGGTTTTCATGACCTCGGAACACGGAATTAACTAGAAATACACGTGATGACCCTTTTGGGTCATCACAAAATAATAAGGTTAAGGGCACAATTTTCAGATTATGCAATTAAGACAATTCGTCTTGATAATGCTCGTGAATTTACATCTCAGGAATTTACTGATTATTGTATGGCCACTGGAATAAAAGTTGAGCATCCAGTTGCTCATATACATACTCAAAATGGTCTACCAGAATCATTGATTAAACACCTCAAATTAATATCTAGACCATTGCTAATGAGGACAAAACTTCCCCTTTCAGTGTGGGGACATGTTATTTTGCATGCAGCATCACTTGTGCGCATAAGACCAACCATTTATCATGAAGTCTCCCCATTACAGTTGGCTTTTGGTCAGAAGCCAAATATTTCCCATCTAAGAATTTTTGGATGTGCGGTATATGAAGTTTTGGATGTGCGGTATATGTTTCAATTTCTCCACCACAACGCACAAAGATGGATTCCCAAAGAATATTGGGAGTATATGTAGGTTATGAATCTCCTTCTATTATTAAATATCTGGAGCCTATGCCATGAGATTTGTTTACAGCCAGATTTACTGATTGTCATTTTGATGAATAAGTTTTTCCAACATTAGGGGGAGAAAATAAACAGCTGGAAAAAGAGATAGATTGGAATGTATTATCTCTATCTCGTTTGGATCCTCGTACAAATCAATGTGAACAAGAAGTTCAAAAGATCATTTATATGCAAAATGTTGCAAATCAATTGCCAGATGCATTTACTAACCTTCCACAGGTTACTAAATCGCATATTCCAGCTGTTAATGCTCCAATTCGAGTTGATGTCTCAGCTGGACAGTATGGTAATGCAAATGAGTCTAGGCCACGCCTTAAACGTGGTAGACCAATCGGTTCCAAGGATAAAAATCCCCAAAAAAGGAAAGGAGCAAATGATCAAGTTGATCATGACATGAAGGCAATTGCTCAAGAGGAGCATAAAAATATAGTAATTGATAAGACCTCACAGGAGGTTCTAATACTTGGAAATGATGAAAATGAAGAGATCTCAATAAGTTATGTCTCTACGGGAAAAAGGTGGAACCGAAATAACGTTGTTGTTAACAACAATTTTGAATATAATGTTGCAGTTGACATAATGCAACAAGATGAGGATCTTGAGCCAAAATCTGTCGATGAATGTAGACAAAGAAATGATTGGCCAAAATGGAAAAACGCAATTCAAGCAGAATTGGCTTCACTCGAAAAACGTAAAGTTTTCGGACCAATAGTCCAAACGCCTGAAGGTGTCAAGCCAGTGGGGTGCAAATGAGTTTTTGTGCGAAAACGAAATGAGAAAGGTGAAGTCATAAGATATAAAGCATGACTTGTTGCACAAGGATTTTCGCAAAGGCCTGGCATTGATTATATGGAAACATATTCTCCTGTGGTAGATGCAATTACCTTCAGGTATCTAATAAATCTTGCATTCCATGAAAAACTTGATATGCGGTTGATGAATGTTGTCACAACCTACTTATATGTCTCCCTGGACAATGAAATTTTTATGAAAATTCCTGAAGGATTTAAAGTTCCTGAAGCACATAAGAGTTCAAGGGATAAAGCGTAAGAAATCCTTATACGGATTGAAGCAATCAGGGAGAATGTGGTACAATCGTCTTAACGAGTATTTGCTAAAGTAAGGGTACAAAAATGACCCTATTTGTCCCTGTGTCTTTATTAAGAGGTCTGGATCTGAATTTGTCATCATAGCTGTGTATGTTGATGGCTTGAATATCATTGGAACTTCTAAAGAGCTTCCAAAGGACATAGAGTGTTTGAAGAAAGAATTTGAAATGAAAGATCTTGGTAAGACAAAATTTTGTCTTGGCCTCCAGATTGAGCATGTAACAAATAGAATTTTTATCCATTAATCAACATACACTAAAAAGGTGTAAAAGCAATTTTACATGGATAATGCACATCCATTGAGTACCCCAATGGTTGTGAGATCGCTCGACATAAATAAAGATCCATTTCAGCCTCAAGAAAATGACGAAGAGCTCGTTGGTGATGAAACCCCATATCTTAGTGCAATTGGGGCACTGATGTATCTTGCTAACAATACGCGGCCAAATATTGCTTTTGCTGTAAGCTTATTAGAAAGATTCAGTTCCTCCCCAACAAGAAGACATTGGAATGGTGTTAAGCATATATTTAGATATCTTCGGGGAACTCTAGATATGGGGTTGTTTTATTCTAATGAATTCAGGTCAGAAATGGTTCGCTATGCCGATGCAGGTTATTTGTCTGATCCACATAAAGCCTGATCTCAAACAGGCTATTTGTTTACATATGGAGGTACATCTATATCATGGCGTTCGATGAAACAAACAATAGCTGCCACATCTTCTAATCATGCTGAGATAATAGCCATTCATGAAGCTAGTCGGGAATGTGTTTGGTTGAGATCAATGACTCAACATATTCAGGAAATGTGTGGTTTCTTATGAAAAAAGATAATCCAACTATACTATATGAAGACAATGATGCTTGTATCGCTCAACTGAAAGGATGATACATCAAAGGAGATAGAACAAAGCACATTTCACCAAAGTTCTTTTTCACGCATGATCTTCAACAAAATGGTGAAACTAATGTTCAACAGATTCGTTCATGTGAAAATTTGGCTGATCTGTTCACTAAGGCATTACCAACGTTAACATTTGAGAAGTTGAGACAGAAGATTAGAATGCGACGTCTTCGAGAAATAAAGTGATGTTTTCATGAGGGGGAGTAAGATATGTGATGTACTCCTTTTTTCTTAGCCTAGGTTTTGTCCCACTGGGTTTTCCTGACAAGGTTTTTAACGAGGCAACAAATAAAGCGAATTAAAGATATGTGTACTATTTTTCCTTCACTAAGATTTTTCCCCACGTGGTTTTACTTAGTAAGGTTTTAACGAGGCATATTATCTATTTTTGGACATCCAAGGGGGAGTATTGTAAAGTATATAATAATTGTGGATGTCCACAACTCCCACTACTTTCACCCATGATGTAAATAACCTCCCACTACTTATCACTTTTATGATTGTAACTCCCACACCTCCATAACCTCTCCCCATGATCTTCCCAATGATCTCAAAGGTTAATGTCATGTTTAAGACAATCCTTTTGTAACCTACAATGTAATAGTATAAATAGAGGCATGAAATGTGATATGTGACACACTTGAACACTTGATGAAATAAGAAAGTTATTTCTTCTTCTCTTATTCTACTTATCTTCTTGTCTTATATTGTTACTTTGAGCTACATTTCTTAATACTCTCAAAATAATAGTAAAAAATAATAATACATTATATATATATATATATATATATATATATATATATATATACTAAAATTATATAAATAGTGAGCAATTTTGTCCAAGATTTATTACATCATAGTCTTTCATTATTCATAAATTGAAAGTGATCTCGTCTTTATAAAAAACACAAAGCTTCCTTCCCAACACTGATATGCCCACTTCAACATTGATCTTGGATATACGAAGTAAACGCACCATTTCTGGTAACGGTATCTCCCCATATATCTCATCTGAAATACTAAATGAAACTACTGAACTCCTTGGGAGGACACCAATATGTACAAACGCCAACCATTGCTTACTAGACAACAAAGAGCCACTCATTCTACTTGAGGTTTTATTAAGTTTTCTCCAACAACCACTTTTCAGTGTGAGAATTTCATCGAGTCCTTTGTCCTCTATGTCAGTCCTAAAGACTTTATAATCATCACTAGTAGAGTCATATCCCAATCCGTAAATAGATTCCAGTTGTGGCGATTCTGAATAGGGAAGTACTATTGATTCTCCTATGGAGGGGTTCCATAGCAATAACACTGAAGGTTGTCCCTCAGTTGATTTTGAAACACACTTGACCCGAAGAAGAGATTTCACAGGTAGGCTGCTGAGGATAACCATAAGTATTTCCTCCTCTTGGATGTGAGTTCTCATCTACAAGACAAAAATGTTTTAGTAGTGTAAGATATTTCTTAAAACTCTGTGTGGATCCTCAACCACCAATCCTTGTATGAGTATGAGTTGTGCTCGAGAGGCTATGAATCGATTGGACCTGCCAAACGAATGAATCGTAACACTCGTAATGATCGATTTTACGAAGATTTTATTGAATTCCGGAAGCTCGTAGCATAGGTCCGGCACAATTCCCAAACTTAAGAAGCTGGGGTGTGCCCGCCAGCCCTGACCTGCCTCCTATTACTGTTTGTAGGTTGACGACGATAATATCTTTAGAAAATATTTAAAAAAAAACGGCAACTAGAGAAGAAAAGAGGTTTTAATTCAAATACACTCACTTTGTGGGTTTTGTTAATCTACATTATTTGCAAAGACCTCTTTATAACAATATTTCTATATAATAACACTTCACTTTAAAAGTCAAGCTTTTTCGGAATTAAGTTTTATGTTATGTTATAATATATGTTCTCTATAGCATCATTTCGCTATAACATTCAAAAATATTCGGAACAAACAAGATTGTTACAGAGAGGTTTGACCGTAGAAATAAAAAGTTTGATTCCTATAAGGATCAGGCTACTTCTTTGTTTTGTTAATATAAAAGGATTGCACCGAATGCTCACCAACAGACTATAGCCCTAGTGGCTTGAGAGGTTTCTGACTGAGTGAGGTCGATGACCTGTATTGTGAGAATATTATGGGATCGGATTGCGCGTCACAGCAAGTGATACTATTTCATGATATATGAGAGGCCGAGAGATTGATTGATTATGCTACGAAATGACTTGTTATAGCGCTTGGGCCGCATAATTAAACTATAATTAACCCAGAGTACCGATTTTAACTAGTGTTAATTATATACTCCTAGTAATTGATTGTGCTGTTTTATTGAAAATTATAACTTCTTTATATAAACAATGATTAAATTTGCCCATACCAAGTAGAGTTGTCAAATTTGAATACACGTAATTATTGAGTCCATTACTTAAATGGTCATTCAACTATCTCAAATTATCTTCTAAAGTCATTTTTCTTTCGTTTGTAACAACAAAGTCACTGAACTATGCATATTGCACTCAGAAAGTCACTCAACTAAGTTTTCCAAATTTTGGATTGCCAATACCTATTTTATCCTCTAAATTATAAACATTTATCTTCTTTTTATTTTTTTTAATTTTTTTAATATTATGATTTTTTCCCCTTTTAATTTATATTATGAATTTCCTATAGAATAAATAAATATTATTTATAAATTAAAAAATAAAAGTATTTAAGAATATATAGTACTAGAATAACAAATAATGAGCATAGTAAAAAAATAATTAAAATAATTTGTTAGTAATACTAATTTTAGTATTAATAACAAAAAATTAAAGATTTATTTATACAATTTAGAATGAAAGAAAATAAAGGTTGTAAAATATATATTCGATGCACGTAATATAAAAAATTATTTAGAATTGAACTTTAGGGGTTTCAGATTTTAGTCCGTTTAAATTACTGGGTTTTAAATTAACAATTTATACATGTTCAATGTATATCTTAAGACAAATATAGAGCTTAAACAAAAGCTACTGAGTTTGGCCGAACCCGTAAAATCTATGCTAGCTTCGCCCCTGCTAAAAATAATGACGCTTTGTTTTCCATTTATGTAAATCATTAATTTACACGGAAAAGGACCAAAACTTCCCTCTGACTATTCAATTTGGTACAAATATGCACACCGTCCACCTTTTGATCCAAAAATGCCACCACTGTTATCTTTCTGGCTCATTTATGCCCCTATGACTAATGGTCACTGCCAAATAAAAAAAGGTTTACCTAAATTACATGTGACAACTTTTTATTAGTTCCAATTTTAAACCATGACCATTAATTAAATAAACCCACCCTTAACCCATTTTTTACCTAACCCAGAAATCCGACACGCCTTTAAAAATGGCCAAACTCATGATTGTCATAAGAATTAACACTCTCTATCTTTTCAATTTTACCACCATCATGCTGTCACCATCCCTTTTCCTTCATAGCAACTACGATGCCTCCATATTTTTAGTCTAGGGGCAGTTTTGATCCTTTTTCTTATTTTTGTCGTTTTATATTTACCATTGGAGCTGTCATTTTTCGAAAATGTTCGTCAAACAACCTAATTTTCTCATTCAAATGTCACTTAAAATGGTGAATCTTTTTTTTTCCTGATCACATGAGATAATCAAAGAACCCATTATGAATTCATTGGCTTTAAATTCCGGAATGGTCCAGTTTTTTCTTCATAATATTTATAAATTTTGCAAATTCTTTATAAGTTGTTAGACCCAAATGGTAATTTATTGTAGAAAATAAATTTTTTATGCTTTAGGTACTCCATCTTGAACACAATCCTAACTTTACAACAACAATGGACATACAATCGAAAAAAATTAAAGATTTTTTAATCGAACCCTTTCGGTTAGCATAATATTCTCGTTGTTATTGTTCGAAAATGGAGGAATGGAGCAAACATGAGAATCATGGTTCTGGTGGCATCATGATTGTTATGGAGGAAAGGAGTGGTGTCAGCTATGGTGATGGTAGAGTTGAAAAGATGGAGAAGTTAATCTTTTTAACAACCAAGAGTTTCGCCATTTTTTTTAGGTGTGTCGGATTTTTGGGTTGGGTAAAAAAATGGGTTAAGGGTGATTTTATTAAATTGGGGTCATAGTTTAAAATTGGACCAATAAAAATATTTCACACGTAATTTAAATAAACTTTTTTTTTAATTTGGCATTGACCGTTAGTCATTGGGGCATAAGTGAGCCAGAAAGATAACAGTGGGGGCATTTTTGGCTCAATAGGTGGACGGAGGGCATATTTTGTTGGGCTTTAAGCTTAGTGTATCTTAATTTTAAGCTTGGTGTAGCTTAGTGGTGAATGGCAAATGGAGGGAAAATGAAATATTTGAGCTTCCCTCCTTGGCAAAGGGACATTGTCCCATATTGGAGGAAGAAAAGACTTTTGATGGGTATATATATAATTACTCTTTTTCTATCTCTTAAAGAGTTAAGAAGAAGGCAAGCCTCGCGCCATCGTCGTCGTCGCTCGCTCGGCTTCGGCTTCAGATTTGGATTTGGATTTAGTCAAAGATCGATTGATTTTAATCTTTTTGGAATTTTTTTTCCAATTAATTAATTAAATTAATTAACAAAAATTCAATCGGGAATAACCCATGACCCACAGTCCGGTCTGGTCCAGTCCGTTTTCTTTCCCGGGATTTTTTAAATCCGTTTGTTGTTTCCCGCAATCTTTCTCACCTGTTCCAATAGTTATGTGTGATGATCCAAATGATCATTTTATGAAAACAAACTTAATTCTAGGATTACTAGCCCTAAAAAGACTAATTTTAATTATCTCGATTTGCGTGCACAATCCGGGCGCGAAACCGAAAAGTTTTTATGTGAAAATATAAAAAAGTAGTAATTTCTAGAGTTAAAATTTGGATTTAGTTGACTTTGATCAACATTTTTGGTAAAAAGACCCGGATCTGTGTTCCGACGATCCTGGGAGGTCTGCAGTAAAATATGGGACTTGGGCGTATGTCCTGAATTGAATTCTGAGGTCCCAAGCCTTAGAAAACAATTTTTGAAGAAAATTATTCTTCTGGTTAATTCAAGAAATAAATAAATAAAATAATATGTGAAATATATGATATCTGGCCCGTATTTTAGTTCCGGAGCCCGGAACAAATTCGTTATGTTATTTAAGTCCTATCTGTGAAGTTTCATGAGGATCAGAGTTGATTTGATGTAATTCGGACATCCAGTTGAAAAGTTAGGAATTTGAGTGTTCTTGAGGAAATCTTGAGTTTTGAGGCTAAATCAGTAGATTTTGATGTTATTTTGATAATTTGATCGCACGAACAAGTACGTATGATGTTTTTAGACTTGCGTGCATGTTTGGTTTGGAGCCACAAGGGCTCGGGTGAGTTTGAAGTAGGCTACAGAGTGTCTAGACTTAGAAAAACATCCCAACAGCTGAACATGTGGTGTGCAGGCCTCAGATTTCGCAAATACGAGGTCGGGCTTCGCAAATGCGAAACCAATGGCCAGTCTCAGATCTTGCAATTGCGAGGTCCTGGATCGCAAATGCGAAGGGCCCCTGTTCGCAAATGGGAAGGCCTGATCACATTTGCAATATTTTTTCAGAAAGCTCAGGGTTCGCAAATGCGAACTCCAGTTCGCAAATGTGAGACCCGCATTCAGTTATATCAGCTTTTTGACAGAATTTTCACTTTTTTTTTAATTTTCTAAAACCCTAAACCTCCATAGGCGATTTTTCAAAGACCCAAACTTCTCCAAATCATTGGTAAGTGATCTCTAACTAATTTCTTTCAATTCTTAACAACTTTTAACAAGATTACAACCAAAAATCAAGAGTTTTCATGGAAAACAAACTGGGTTTTTGGGTAGAACTTAGAAATTTTGAAATTTGGGGAATGGGACCTCGAATTGAGGTCGGATTCCAATACCAATTGTATATTCGGGCTGGGGGGAGATTGGGTAAACGAGTTTTGGTCCGAACCTCGAGTTTAGATCAAGCGGGTCTGGGTCAATTTTTGAATTTGAATAGCAAAACTTAGGAAAGCCATTGTTTTGCAATAAAGATGATCCCTTTAGGCTATGATTGATAACATTGAACAAATTGTGATTAGATTCAAGCGGATTAGAAGCAAATTCTAAAGGAAAGGCAGTGCTAGAGCAGTGAAGTGCTTGTTAGATCGAGGTAAGTGCTTGGTTTAACCTTGACTTGATGGAATAAGAATCCCAACTTGATAGTTAATTGAAATTGCTTGTATGTAGTGTATAGGTGAGGTGACGAGTACCTATGCACTACCAAATTATTGTTTAACATGATCCCTTTTTCCGTTTCCCATTTATTTGCTTCCTGGCTTAACTGTTTTATGATTATTGAGGTTTACATGGCTAATTAGGTTCATTATATTATTGCCAATTATTTTTGCAAGTGTGTTAAAAGTGTTGGCCGTTCTCTTGATTTTGTTATGGCACATAAAGACTGAGCTGGATCGACAACGTTACGGTATTTACATATATTCTGGTTGGTTTCATTGTGAAATGATATTGGTTAAAGCTTATGAGATATGCTGTTTTCTGCTTACAATTGTTGAGACAAAAGTGTTGTGAAAGGCTTGGCCTGAATTGTGAAAGTTTTTATAAATAAATAAATTGATATGATATGTTTGGTGGGAGCGGGTTGCACGCCGCAACAAGAAGTGATAAGGATGGACAGGTGGGATCGGGTTGCACGCCGCAACAGGAGAAATAAGGGTGATATATATAGGTAGGAGCAATAAGGGTGGACAGGTGGTAGCGGGTTTCACGCCGCAACAAGGAACGATAAGGGAGGACACTTATGTTTTACTGAATTTCAAAAATGTTTTACTGGTTCTTGAAACTTACAGATTTGAAAACTTACTGTTTTACTCTATTATTTTTTGTATTTCGTACTTACTTCTATTTTAAAAGTCAAAACTTTAGAAATTTTGGAAATTTATGTGAGATTTTGGTTACAGCTGAGGCCTTGAATAGACGATTGAGTTATTTTATTTATTGTTGGAGTTTATCTTTCTTGTTTGCGTAGAATTTTTTTCTTGCTTCATTATATATATTGTTACAGGTTAAGTTATAATTGCCCGCCTTAGCCTCGTCACTACTTCGTCGAGGTTAGGCTCGACACTTACTCAATACATGGGGTGGGTTGTACTGATATTACACTCTGCACTCTTTGTGCAGATCCAGGTACCGGCCAGCATTAGAGATTTTTAGTAGCGGGCATCCATCCTTAGGAGACACGAGGTATATCTGCCGACGTTCGCAGATCCCTGGAGTCTTCTCTTAGTTCATATAGACTGTTTTATTTTTCTCAAAACAGATATATTATTTTATTTCAGCCTGTTATTTGTAGTATTCTTAGAAGTTCGTGAATTGTGACACCAGACCTTGGGGTAGCATTATAGTTACATAATTAGTTCGTGGCTCGATTTATTTTTTAGTTTATTATTTTGTTTATGAAGTGATTCGCAGGAAATCGTTAGATCTAATTTACTTTAAATTTATTTTATTGTGTTGAAGTAAATAAGCAAAGGAAAATAGCTAATCTAATTCTAACATTGGCTTGCCTAGCAAGTGCGGTGTTAGGCACCATCACGATCCCTAGGGTTGGAAATTTGGGTCGTGACACTATGACTGTTTTGAAAGGATGCAAACCTTTTCAGAAACAGTGCCAGATGGGCTATAAATATGCCTTGAATCCTAGAATTTTTACTTACTAAATTTTCTGATCTTCTTCTTCTTCTGCATAATATTTTTTCCAGTGTGTTTTACGACCATTGAGTGGTTCGCGTTCACCAGAGTTTTTGGTACCAATACGCTGGTGAGTTAAATCGTTCTATCCTAGGAGGATAATATTCCAACATCTCGGGTACCTGAGGGGAATAATTTCCTTAAGGACACACTGTGCATTCAGTGGGCTCGATTTATTTCTATACTGTTTTTTTCTTGAATTTATTTCGTTAAACTGGTTCTACTAACTTTCTGTTTCTGGTTTTATTTCAGAAAGTTTAATGTTTTATTAGTTTTACAGTAATACAATTTTAATAACAATCTTAAGAAAATTATTTTTATTATATTCTGTATTCTGTTTGTGGAGATTAGAACTTGTGTTGTTATCTACTCCTTCTGAATTTTACTATTATGATTTGAAGATATAAAAACTTCATCAGAGTATTGAAATTCAGAAAATGATTTGAAGAACATAAAAACTTTATCGTTTTCTATGAAACAGTATATAAAAAACTTCGGTTTTTATTTATCATACGTACTGTTTATTGATTACACTATTATTTACTGTTCTGGTTTTGCCATGAATTAAACTTTTATGTTTTTGACAGTGAGAAATGGCAATTGATAACGGAAATCCTTCTGCGACTGTTGCTGCAACGACGATAGCCTCGTCAAGCCGCACTACTGTTCCTCTGGCCGAGAAACCGGGGAAATTTTCTGGAGCCAACTTCATAGGATGGCAGCAAAGGGTGTTCTTCTGGCTTACCACACTTGGTATGCAGAAATTCACCAGTGAAGAGCCTCCAGTGCCTGCTGCGGACATGCCGGACAATGAGAAATTCATGAATATTGAGGCGTGGAAGCATGCAGATTTTCTTTGCAAAGGCTATATCTTAAGCGCTTTAAAGGATGACTTGTACAATGTGTACAGTGCGATGAATACTTCGAAAGAATTATGGGACGCACTTGAAAAGAAGTACAAGACGGAAGATGCATGCTTGAAGAAGTTCGTGGTTTCCAAGTTTCTAGACTATAAAATGATAGAGAACAAAACTGTGTGAACCCAAGTTCAGGAGCTTCAACTTATTTTTCACAACCTTATTGCTGAAGGTATGGTCGTGAATGAAGCATTTCAAGTGGCTGCAATAATTGAAAAATTGTCTCCTTCGTGGAGAGATTTCAAGAACTATATTAAGCACAAGCGCAAAGAAATGAAGTTGGAAGATCTTGTGACACATATCAAGATTGAGGAAGACAACAAAACAGACGAGAAGAAGTCTCGTGGAAATTCAACGATCATGGGAGCTAATATCGTTGATGAGACTGCTCCAAAAAGTAAGAAGATGAAGAGGTCTTCTGGACAGACTAAGGAGTAGAACAAAAAGAAATTCAAGAGCAACTGCTACAATTGTGGAAGAGTTGGTCACAAAGCCCCTAATTGCCGACTCTCGAAAAAGGATAAGAAGAAGGGACAAGCCAACATAGTGGAGAAGAATGATGACATTGATGATATTTGTGCAATGCTTTCGGAATGCAACCTACTTGGAAATCCGAAGGAATGGTGGATTGACTCTGGATCCACTCGACATATTTGTGCTGTCAAAGAAGCATTTGCGACTTACTCTAATGCTGGTCCCGAAGAAGAGATTTCCATGGGAAATAATGCAAAAGCCAAGATTGAAGGTTATGGGAAAATATTCCTAAAGATGACTTCCGGCAAGGCGTTAACGCTCAACAACGTTCTTCATGTTCCTACTAATAGGAAGAATTTAGTTTCTACTTCTTTACGTGTGAAGAATGGATTCAAATGTGTATTTGTTTATGATAAATATATCGTAAGCAAGAATGGAATGTATGTTGGAAAAGGATACCTCACAGAGTGCCTTTTCAAACTCAATGTAATGGTTGTTGACAGTATGAATAAAATTTCAGCTTCTTCTTATTTATTGGAGTCAAATGATTTATGGCATATTCGTTTCGGATATTTCAATTATAAAACCTTGCGAAAGTTAATTAATTTAGAAGTATTGCCTAAGTTCGAGTGTAATAAATCGAAATGTCAAATATGTGTTGAATCCAATTTTGTAAAACACCCTTATAAGTCTGTTGAAAGGAATTCAAATCCTTTAGACTTAATTCATACTGACATTTGCGATATGAAGTAGACACCATCTTGAGGTGGGAAAAAGTATTTTATTACTTTTATTGGCGATTGCACTCGATATTGTTATGTTTATTTGCTTAATAGTAAGGATGAAGTAATTGAAGCATTTAAGCAATACAAGAATGGAGTGGAGAATCAATTGAATAAAAAGATCAAAATGATTAGAAGTGATAGAGGTGGAGAATATGAATCTCCGTTTGCAGAAATATGTTCGGAATATGGAATTATCCATCAAACTACTACACCTTACACACCTCAATCCAACGGAATTGCGGAAAGGAAAAATCGGACATTAAAGAAAATGATGAATTCTTTATTAATAAGTTCTGGATTACCGCAGAGTTTGTGGGGGAAGCTATCCTTACAGCTAACCGAATACTCAACAGAGTACCCCACAATAAAACGCAATCTATTCCATATGAAAAATGGAAAGGAAGAAAACGCAACTTGAAATATTTCAAAGTGTGGGGGTGTCTAGCAAAGGTACAAGTTCCTTTACCTAAAAGGGTTAAAATCAGACCAAAAATAGTAGATTGCGTTTTCATTAGATATGCTACAAACAGTAAAGCATGTCGGTTTTTGGTTCATAAATCCGATAATCCCGAGATTCATGTTAATACTGTAATGGAATAAGATAATGCTGAATTATTTGAACGCATCTATCCGTATAAAACTGAATGCGAGTCGTTAAGTGAAACACCTAAACGACCTCGGGAAGAACCAAAGGGAAATACTCCAAGTGTAGAAGATCCAAGGTGTAGCAAACATCAAAGAACATCTACTTCCTTTGGACCAGATTTTGTGACATTCTTGCTTGAAAATGAGCCTCAAACTTTTAAAGCAGCTATGTCATCTTCTGATTCAGCATTTTGAAAAGAGGCAGTCAATAGTGAGATTCAATCAATTTTGGATAATCATACATGGGAATTGGTTGATCTTCCTCCGAGAAATAAGCCTTTAGGTTCGAAATGGATCTTTAAACGGAAATTAAAGCTGATGGCACTATTGACAAATATAAGGCAAGACTTGTTGTCAAAGGTTATAGACAAAAGGAAGGCCTTGATTACTTTGATACTTACTCGCCAGTAACAAGGATAACATCTATTAGGGTGTTAGTGGCACTAACGACCATGTATGGTCTTGAAATCCATCATATGGATGTTAAAACAACTTTCTTAAATGGAGAATTGGAGGAAGAGATTTACATGGAATAACCTAAGGGTTTTGTGGTTCCTGGTAAAGAAAAGAAAGTGTGCAAACTTGTTAAGTCGCTTTATGGACTTAAACAAGCACCCAAACAATGACAAGCAAAACTTGACCAATTAATGTTGGCAAGTGGATTTAGAATCAACGAGTGTGACAAATGTGTTTACATTAAAAATACTCCAGGTCATGAAGTCATTGTTTGTTTATATGTTGATGACATGTTGATAATCAAAAGTATGGCAGATATAAATGCTACAAAGTGCATGTTGGCTAGCAAATTCGACATGAAAGACTTCGGAGTTGCTGATGTGATCTTAGGAATAAGAATTCACAAGACTCCACAAGGTCTAACATTATCACAGTCTCACTACATTGAAAAGGTACTTGACAAGTTCAAGTACTTGGATTTTCAAAATTGCCATGTGTCATGCCCCAATTTTCGGGGAGCGCGACCGGCGCTTAACCGAGTGAGCCCGGTCAAGAAAGTCTGTTAGTCTTTCCTACCCATCCCCTCTTCGCCCCATGATTAAGTTATAACATCGTTTATTGAGTTAGTAGGAAATAAAGCAAAAGTGTACGTACATAATATTAATCCATTCTTCCTCATATACTGATTTCCAAAAGTTAGGTCTTCCAAAATATACATGCTAATTAAAATCTTGATAAGAAGGAATTACAGTTATAAGTTAACCCAACAACTACCCAACAACATACATGACCCACATGAGAGTCTACGGAGCCTCTAGGGATAAAGAAGACAAACGAAATCCTGCCGGCGACAAGTCCCCAGCTATACCTCAAAATGTGACAAGATAACCAAAAGGATAGCAACATAATTACACATGACCCCAGGAAGAAGCGGGGCTCACCGAGACAGCTGTGGAGAGAAGGAGAGGCACCACTACCTGCGATCAGCGCAACCTGCTACAGAACCACCTACATCCATTTAAAAGATATAGTGCCCCCGGCAAAAGGGACGCTAGTACTATCGAATAGTACTAGTATGTATGAACAAACTCTACTCTAAGTAGAATAAATAGTAAACAAGTAGGAAAACAATCAAAGAACTCAAATAACATTATACCGAAATCAAGGAAAACGAATGAGAGTCCCACAACATTCTTATTTCATCTTTTCATCCTTTTGATCAATTAGCCTTTTAATGCCAAGTGCCACCACTTGTAATACCACCGTGTCGTTCTTACACGGAGTCCGGCCTCGGTCCGACCGGCTAAGCCATCCCAGTGAGACATATCCACCATCATAATTTATATCCATATTTCAATGTAATCCATGAGCGCAACATGGAGTCCTATCTCTGCCCGATTGGCTAGGCCATCTCACTTGGGACATAACCTCATCAATTAATTATTCAGTTATTGTTCTTTTCTCCTTAATTATCACATAGTCCTTAGCACATGGATACATTTGACAGCTGAGTTTATTTCCCTTTTTATTCATTTAGTGACACTCTTCCTTGTAAAGATAAGTTCCAACATATGATAAATCATACCCATAATAAGATAGGAATAAAGAATCATAATTCATCATTTCAATGTGAATTGATTCATCATCGACATAGTTTAGAATGGGTGGTGTTATTCCCAAGCCCTTGGTGATGATTGTGGAGGAATATTGATGATATGGGAAGCTTCTCTTATACTAGGACCTCTCTCTCTTACTTTGAAAGTCAAAAAAATAGTTTAGAATGAGTGGGGAAGTGTTTTATATTGATTTGGGGCCGGGTTTAAAATTAGAAATTTGGATGCCCCGACTCAACTATGCTATGCGACCGCAAAACAGAAATGTGGCCCGCAAACCTGCCGCAGAAACGGCCTCAACTGGGAAAAAAGAAAGAAACAAACTGTCTGGGTATGTGGTCATTATGCGGCCTGCATACCTGTTATGCGGTTGCATAATGCGCCGCACAACTCCCCTCGCAAAACTCCAAGTCAATTATGCGATGGATTATGCGGCCCGCATATCAGGTATGCGATCGCATTTTTGGCCGCATAATCACCCTCAAATTGGCCAGCAATCTGACCCACTCTGCGGCCATTATGCGGCTCACATAGTGGTTTTGCGACCGCAGATTTGCACCTCTTTGTGAATTTTCTTCCTTTAAGTCTGTAGGGTATTTTTAATCCAAAAAGTCCAAACCGCGGCTATAACAACATAGGAATCCAACTGGGTATCATTTTGGCTACCGATTTTTACGGGTCCTTACACCAAGACTCCAATTGACGTGAGTTATGCACTTCAAAAGAATGAAGGTGAAAGTGACTCACAACTGGACTATGCAAAAGTATTGGGAAGTTTGATGTATATCATGAATTGTACGCGACCAGATGTAGCATGTGCTATTAGCAAACTGAGTCGGTTTACAAGTAATCCCAATCAAATACATTGGATGGAAACGAAACGAGTTTTGGGGTATCTGAAACATACAAAATTATGCTTTGCATTATAACAAATATCCCTCAGTGATCGAGGGATATAGTGATGCAAATTGGATCACCGGATCATCTGAAGTTAAATCCACGAGTGGATATGTTTTCACAATGGGGGGTGGAGCAGTGTCTTGGAAATTATCCAAACAAACGTGCATCGCCCGTTCTACAATGGAATCTGAATTCATAGCTTTAGATAAGACCGCTGAAGAATTTGAATGGCTCTGGAATATCTTGGAAGATATTCCATTTTGGCCCAAACCTTTGGCACCTATTTGTATACATTGTGATAGTCAAGCGGCAATAGGCAGGGCAGAGAGAATTATGTATGACGTAAAATCTCGTCATATACGACGGAGACACAATACCGTTAGACAACTACTCTCTAGTGGTGTTATCACAATTGACTACGTAATTTCAAGAGATAACGTATCGGATCCACTTACAAAAGACCTATCTAGAGAGGCAGTGGAAAGATCATCAAAGGGTATGGGGTTAAGGCCTAGGACAAGTCATCATGGTAGTAATTCTATCTAGCAGACTAGAGATCCCAAGAGCTATGTTCAAAGAGATCAAACAAAGTTATGAATGACGGTTTAACATTGTTAAATAACTCAACCCATTCTTGTGATGAAGAAAATGTTCAAAAATCGAGGTAAAACATTTAAGTTTTTGGATGAGTCAATAAAACTTAAAGCTTTTTAATGATTTACTAAGTCTGGCAGGATATGACCAGATAGTGTTTTTTTTTTTAAAATTATTTAATTAATTAATTAAGCAAGCCTTTTCAGAAACAATGCCAAATAAATATGCCTTGAATCCCAGAATTTTTACTTACTAAATTTTCTGATCTTCTTCTTCTTCTGCACAATATTTTTCAGTGTGTTTTACGACCATTGAGTGGTTCGCTGTTCACCAGAGTTTTTGGTACCAATACGCTGGTGAGTTAAATCGTTCTATCCTGGGAGGATAATATTCCAACACCTCGGGTACTTGAGGGGAATAATTTCCTTAAGGACACACTGTGCATTCAATGGACTCGATTTATTTCTATACTGTTTCCCATAATTTATTTCTTTAAACTGGTTCTACTAACTTTCTGTTTCTGATTTTATTTCAGAAAGTTTAATGTTTTATTGGTTTTACAACAATACAATTTTAATAATATATTTGTACCAAATCGAATAGTCTAAGGGTAGTTTCATTCCTTTTTGTAATTTATAATTAACGTTTCAATTAGCCAAGTATGTTCTATACTACCAGGCTGTTTACCTCTAGCCTCAAATTAATTTTCCAATATCAAACCCTGTAATCTTATTTTAGTACGTACTTATTATGTTTAAGTTTATACGGGAAAAATTTATTTTGGTACATTGTAAAATGTTTATCAACAATTTAGATTCATTTCATGTGATGACCCAAGAGGTCATTTTATGAATTAAGACTCCGTTCTAGACTTACTAGCCATTAAAAGACTAATTTTAACTACCTCGATTTGCGTGCAGATTCCGGGCGTGAAATCGAAAAGCTTTTATGCGAAAATATAAGAAATAATAATTTTTAGAGTTAAAGTTTGGTTTTAGTTGACTTGGGTCAACATTTTGAGTAAACGGACTCGGATTTGTGTTTCGACGATCCCGGAAGGTCTGCAGTAAGATATGGGACTTGAGAGTATGCCCGGAATTTAATTCCGAGGTCTCTAGCCTTAGAAATCAATTTTTAAAGAAAATTATTTTGCTGAAATTTTAATGAAATGAAGAAATGATTTAATGTTTGAAACCATTGGTATCGGGCCCGTATTTTTGTTCCGGAGCCCGTTACACATTTGTTATAGTATTTAAGTACCATATGTGAAATTTAGTGAGAATCGGAGTTGATTTGACGTGATTCGGACGTCCGGTTGAGAAATAGTGAACTTTAAGTGTTCTTGAGAAAAATAATGAGTTTTGAGGCTAAATTCATAATTTTAGATGTTATTTTTATGATTTGATCGCATGAGCAAGTCCGTATGATATTTTTAGACTTGCGTGCATGTTTGGTTTAGAGCCCCGAGGGCTCGGGTGAGTTTCGGGTAGGCTACAGGATGTTTTAAACTTAGAATTTCCTGCTGTTTTTCTGCTACTGGTGCACAGTCAATTTGTTCTTCGCGTTCGCGTGGCATCACTGCGAATGCGTAGGGTAAAAGTGCACCGGGGTTATTTTGTTCTTCGCGAACGCGGAGCTCAGGACGCGAACGCGAAGCTCTGGTGGGAAATCCATCGCGAATGCGTGTTGGGCCACGCGAACTCATTGTGTAAATGGGCCTGGGGGAGAGGGAGCCGCTTACTCTATGAGGACGCGACCACCTGGTCGCGAACGCGAAGGCCACCGGGCCTAGACCTACGCGAACGCGAAGGCCATTTGGGCCTGAATCTACGTGAACGCGGCAGGCCCATCGCAAACGCGATGAAGGCCTGCCAAGTCATAAAACCAGTTTTAAAAATGGGCAGAACCTCTTTCTTCATATTTTTCGAACTACAAAGACCTAGAGGCGGTTTGTTTCACACAAATTCATCCCCAAAGTGTTGGTAAATAATTCTAAACTCTTCTCTTTCAATTACCCAACATTTTAAATCACTTTTCAATCAAAAATTTAGAATTTTCATGGTAGAAATTGAGGGTTTGGGGAGAATTAAGAAAATTTGTAAAATCGAATTTTGACCTCGAATTAGGGTCGGATTTCGAAACTAATTGCATATTCGGACTCGGGGGTAAATGGGTAAACGTAATTTGGTCCGAACCTTGAGTTTGGACCAAGCGAGCCCGGGGTCGGGTTAACTTTTTTCGAAGAAACTTAGGAAAATCATAATTTTTCAGTAAAGTTAGTTCC
Source organism: Nicotiana undulata (assembly GCA_005239495.1). Taxonomy (NCBI): domain Eukaryota; kingdom Viridiplantae; phylum Streptophyta; class Magnoliopsida; order Solanales; family Solanaceae; genus Nicotiana; species Nicotiana undulata. The sequence continues at coordinate 13,063 of ML286888.1, read as the reverse complement.
TTTAGCATTAATTAATGATATTAATCTAATTATGATTAGATTCGAGTGGGTTGGAGGATAATTAGAAAGGAAAAGCTGTAATTGAGCAGTGAGTGGCCTACGGAATTGTGGTTACCCAAGGGGATATGTTATGAATTAAGACTCCGTTCTAGGTTTATTAGCCATAAAAGACTAATTTTAAATACCTCGATATGCGTGCGTAGTCCGGGCATAAAATCGGAAAGCTTTTATGTGAAAATATGAGAAATAGTAATTTCTAGAGTCAAAAATTTGATTATTGTTGACTTTGGTCAACATTTTGATTAAACGGATTCGGATCTGTATTCCGATGATCCCCGGAGGTCCGCGGTAAAATATGGGACTTGGGCGTATGCCCAGAGTTGAATTCCGAGGTCCCAAGCCTTAGAAATCAATTGGTGAAAGAAATTATTTTGCTGAATTATTAATGAATAAAGAAAAGAATTAATGTTTGAAACCATTGTTATCGGGCGCGGGTTTTGGTTTCGGAGCCCCGTACAGATTTGTTATAATATTTAAGTGCTTTCTGTGAAATTTGGTGAGAATCAGAGTTATTTTGACGTGATTCGGACGTCCGGTTGAGAAATATTGAAAGTTAAGTGTTCTTGAGAAAAATGATGAGTTTTGAGGTTTAATTCATAATTTTAGGTGTTATTTTCATGATTTGATCGCACGGACAAGTCCGTATAATGTTTTTAGACTTGCGTGCATGTTTTGTTTAGATCCCCGAGGGCTCGGGTGAGTTTCGGATAGGCCACGGGATGTTTTACACTTAAGAAAGTTGCTGGTTTTTCTCTGTTTCTGGTGCTCAGCGAATCTGTTCATCGCGTTCGCGTTGCTCCAATCGCGAACGCGTAAAGTAAAACTTGACTGGGCCTTTTTGTACTATGCAAACGCGGGACCCTTGACGCGAACGTAGTGGGCTGGGGAAGACCCTACGAACGCGGTCGGGCTCTCGCGAACGCACTGGGTAACTGGGCCTGGGGGAGGAGCCTGGGTTTCTTCTATCCGGACACGACCGATGGGCCGCGATCGCGGAAGGCCCAGTTGGTTAAAAATCGCGAACGCGTCCAGCCCTTTGCGAACGCGAAGGCCACTTGGTCCTGACCCATCGTGAACGCGGGAAGGCTCACGCGAACGCGATGAAGGCCTGCCCAGCGATATTAAACCAGACTTAACACATACAAAACTCTTTTTCTTCCCATTTTTCGGACTACAAAGATCTCAAGGCGATTTTCTTCACCCAATTTCATCCCCAAAGTGTTGGCAATCAATTCTAAACTCTACTCTTTCAATTACCCAGTATTTTTTATCACTTCTAAATCAAAAATCAAGAATTTTCATGGTAAAAATTGAGGGTTTGGGTAGAATTAAGGAATTTTATAAAAATAGAATTTTGACCTCGAATTGGGGTCGGAGTTTGAAACTAATTGCATATTCAGGCTCGGGGATGAATGGGTAAAAGTAATTTGGTCCAAACCCCGAGTTTGGACCAAGCAGGCCCGGGGTCGGGTTTTAACATTTTTTGAGAAAACCTTGGAAAAATCATAATTTTCAGTAAAGTTACTTCCTTTAGCGTTAATTAATGATACTAAGCTAATTATGATTAGATTAGAGTGTGTTCGAGGTGAATTAGAAAGGAAAAGCTATAATTGAGCAGTGAGTGGCCTGCGGAATTGAGGTAAGTATTTGGCCTAACTTTAGTTTGAGGGAATAGGTGTTATTGTTGTATTTTCTACGTGTTAGTGTCGAGTACGACGTATAGGTGTGGTGACGAGTATCTATACGTTGGAGTCAAGCATGCCCATGAGTCTTATACCGTGATTTTTGTGACTCTTGTTATGTACCGTATAAGCTTAAAATGATGATTATCCATGTTGAACTAGACTTATGATAAATTCTTGGTAATTGACCATTAGCTCAAGTTGAGATTTTTTTTGTGAAGTTAACTGTTGGAACTAGATTGGTTATAGTTGATTCCCTTCCCGGGATGTGTTTATGTCTATAGTTGATTTCCTTGTCGGGATATGGTTGTCATATTTATGCATATGGTGAGGAAGAGTGATAAAGCACAAAGGGTGATGCTGTGCACATTTGCATTCATAATTATAATTCATACTCATGCATATGGTGAGGAAGAGTGATAAAGCACGAAGGGTGATGCTGTGCACATTTACATTTATATTTACATTTATGCATATGGTGAGGAAGAGAGTAAAGCACGAAGGGTGATGCTGTGCACATTTACATTTATATTAATGCATACTGTGAGGCTGGGAGTAAAAGCACGAAGGGTTATGCCGTGCATGTTTTCTTTCTATTTTAATTGTTGAAATTAATGTTGCTCACTATCTGTGTTTGCCTTATTATTTCCTCGTTCATTATGTTAGAAATTCCCCATCGTATTCTCCCTTCCCATTAATTGCTATCTCTTTTAAATCTCTTAATTGTTGGTATTCCTGCTAGTTAGATTACATAAATATCTAGGTTTATGTGGTGTCTTGTCCTAGCCTCGTCACTACTTCGCCGAGGTTAGGCTCGGCACTTACTCAGTACATAGATTCGGTTGTACTGATACTACACTCTGCACTATTTTGTGCAGATCCAGGTACCAGTTAGCGTTAGGAGATTTTAGTAGCCCACATTCATCATTCGGAGACACGAGGTAGATCTGTCGGCGTCCGCAGATTCCTGGAGTCTTCTCTTAGTTCTATAGATAATATTTTTATTATATTCGAAACAATTGCATTATTTCTTTCAGCCCATTATTTGTAGTATTCTTAGTAGTTCGTGAATAGTGACACTAGGCCCTGGGGTAGTTTTATAGTATCATATTTAGTTCGTGGCTCGGTTTATTTACTCGTTTATCATTTTATTTATGAAATCATTCGTTGAAAATTATTAGATTTAGTTTACTTTAAATTGTCTTATTGTGTTTAAGTAAATATTTAAAGGAAAATAGCTAATCTAGTTCTAACATTGGCTTGCCTAGCAAGTGTGGTGTTAGGCGCCATCACAATCCCTAAGGTTGGGAATTTGGACCAAGCGGGCCGGGGTCGGATTTTAACTTTTTTTGAGAAAACTTAGGAAAATCATAATTTTTCAATAAAGTTAATTCCTTTAGCATTAATTAATTATATTAATCTAATTATGATTAGATTCGAGTGTGTTGGAGGAGAATTCGAAAGGAAAAGCTGTAATTGAGCAGTGAGTGGCTTACGAAATTGAGGTAAGTGTTGTGTCTAACCTTAGCTTGAGGGAATAGGTATTGTGTGACTACTTTTTACCTGTTGGTTTGCTAAATCCAATGTATAGGTGAGGTGACGAGTACCTATACGTTGTGTTCAGGTCATACCATGCGAGTAAATGCTAATTCTTGTTATTTTGGTTGTCTTGCCTATCATCCGTGATTATTGTTGTTAGTGAAATATTGTGATATTAGTATCCGGTTCCACCTAGATGATTATTATTCTGAATCCTTAGTTGAGATTGAAATGATAAATGATGATAGTAACCATGATGAAATATTGATTTCTTGTGAAATCCCTTTGAGAACATTGAGTTGAGATTGAAATATTAAATGGTGACAGAAATTATGATGAAATCTGTTTCTCTGCGAAATTCCTTTTTATATGTTATTGATGATTTGATTATATTGTGAGGTAGAGTGTAAAGCACGAAGGGTAATGCCGTGCATGACTTAATTATATTGTGAGGAAGAGTTTAAAGCACGAAGGGTGATTCCGTGCATGATTTATTTTTGATGTGAGGAAGAGAGTAAAGTACGAAGGGTGATGCCGTGCAATCTTAATTATAATCTGGAGAGGTTGAGAGTAAAAGCAAGAAGGGTGATGCCGTGTATTCTATTTATTATTTGGTGAGACTGATAGTAAAAGTACGAAGGGTGATGCCGTGCAAGTTCCATTTCTATTATTAATTGCTAATATTATTGTTGATCACTGTTTGATTCTGCCTTATTGTTTTTCTCTCTCTTTATGTTAAATATTCCCCATCACATGATCTCTTCCCATTACTTACTTTTTTTAACTCCTTAATAGTTGTTATTCCTGCTAGCATTATTACATATATATATATATATATATATATATATATATATATATATATATATATATATATATATATATATATATATATATATATATATATATATATATATATATATATATATATATATATATATCCAGGATTTATGTGGTGTCTTGTCCTAGCCTCGTCACTACTTCGCCGAGGTTAGGCTCGCCACATACTCAGTACATGGGGTCGGTTTTACTGATACTATACTGTGAACTCTTTTGTGCAGATCCAGGTACCGTTCAGCGTTAGGAGACTTTAGTAGCTGATTTTCATCATTCGGAGACACGAGGTAGATCTGCCGGCATCCGCAGATTCCTGGAGTCTTCTCTTAGTTTTATAGAGACTGTTTTATTCCACTCAAAACATATACATTATTTTTTTCAGCCCATTATTTGTAGTATTCTTAGTAGTTCATGAATTGTGACACCAGTCTTATAATTATATATTTAGTTCGTGGCTCGGCTTATTCATTCATTTATTATTTTGTTTGTGAAGACATGCATTGGAAATTATTAGATGTAGTTTATTTTTAAAATTTTCTTATTGTGTTAGAAAAAATAAAATAAAAATATATTCAAATGGAAATGGCTAATCAAGTTCTAACATTGTCTTGTCTCGCAAGTGTGGTGTTAGGCGCCATCACGATCCCTAACGTTGGGAATTTGGGTCGTGACAAGTTGGTATAAAAGCACTAGGTTTCTTATGTCTCACAATTCACGAACAAGCTTAATAGAGTCTGAATGATCGGTACGGAGACGTCTGCACTTATCTCTCAGAAGCTATCGAGTTAGGAAACAACTCCATTTTTATTTCTATTCTATCGTGCAATTCTCGTTATCTCAAATACTGATTGAATTCTTCTATTCCCTCGCAGATGGCGAGAACACGTGCTTCCTCTTCCGCTGACCAACACTCCGGTCCTCCAGCAACAACAACTCCTATTAGGGGCAGAGGTCGAGGCAGGGGCAGGACTCAGCCCATTGCTCAGACAGCAGCCCCAACTGCGGAGCCTCAAATTGAGATTAATGAGGGGGTTCCAGCTCAAACCATTCCAGCAGGACCAACTCAGGTCCTAGAGGGGTTTATTGCTACCCCTGTACTTCAGGACGCTTTGGTACAATTAGTGGTCATTATGGAGAGTGTAGCCCAGACTGGCACATTCCCCGTGGCAGCAGCCGTATCTCAGGCTGGAGGAGGGGTTCAGACTCCTGTTACCCACACTCCTAATCAGACTACTCCTTAGGTTCAGACCCCAGCAGCCAATCCAGTTAGGGTAATTCAGCCGGTTGCTCCAGCGCCGCCCGTTGATGGGGAAGCTATGTCCACTGATGCTTTGTGGAGGTTGGACATGTTCATTAAGTTATTTCCTGTTCATTTCAGTGGTGAGACTTCAGAGGATCCTCAGGAATATCTGGATAGTTGTCATGAGGTTTTGCGTAATATGGGTATTTTGGAGACCAATGGGGTCGATTTTGCTTCCTTTCAGATGACCGGTTCCACCAAGAAATGGTGGAGGGATTATTTGTTGACTAGACCAGCTAGGTCACTTGCTTTGACTTGGGATTAGTTTTTGCATCTCTTTTTGGAAAAGTTTTTGCCTGTTACTACTCAAGAAGAGAAGTGTTGTCAGTTTGACCGACTTCAGTAGGGCAACATGACTGTGACCCAGTATGAGAATTGCTTTGTGGATTTGGCTAGACATGCTATTCTATTGTTGCCCACAGAGAGAAAGGGTAAGACGATTTATTGAGGGCCTTGCTCAGCCCATCAGGTTGCAGATGTCCAAAGAGACAGGGACTGAGATTTATTTTCAGGATGCGACTAATGTGGCCAGGAGAGTGGAATCGGTTCTCGGTATGGGAGGTCAGGGGTCTGACAAGAGACCTAGCCATTCCGGTGGTTTCAGTGGTGCCTCATCTGGGGGCGGGGTTAGTTTCAGCAGAGGCCATTCTTCCAGGCAATTCCATTCAGCACTTCAGGCTTCACATGGTACCTCAGGTGGTCGTGGTTCTTATATGCCTCCTTCTTCTCAGCCAGTCTACAGTGCACCATCAGCTCCTATCAGTGCACCTCCTCTCCAGAGTGTTCAGGGTGGTTATACTGGTTGACAAGGTCAGTTTGCCGGCTAGTCTCAGTAGTTGAGGCCTTGTTACACTTGGGGTGACCCGAGGCACATTGCTAGATATTTCCCTCGTGTGTCAGATAGTTCTTAGTATTAGGGTTTGCGTGCTATAGTTCCAGCACCGCCTGCCCAGCCAGCCAGGGGTAGGGGTCAGGTAGCCAGAGGTAGGGGACATATTGTTTAAGGTGGAGGTCAGGCCGCTAGGAGTGAAGGCCAGTCCGCTAGAGGTGGAGGTACTCCTATCAGAGGTCCTCCCAGAGACATAGTTCAGGGTGGTGGAGCCCAACCCCGACTATATGCGTTTCCAGCTAGACCCGAGGTGGAGTCCTCTGATGCTGTTATTACAGGTATCATTTCAGTTTGAAATAGAAATGTCTCAGTTTTGTTTGATCTGGGGTCTACTTATTCTTATGTGTCATCCTATTTTGCCTCGTATTTGGTTGTGCCCCGCGATTCCGTGAGTGTTCCTGTTTATGTGTCAACGCCGGTGAGGGATGCTATTGTGGTAGATCGTGTATATTGTTCGTGTGTAGTAGTCATTGAGGGTCTTGAAACTAGTGTGGACCTTTTGCTTCTTGACATGGTCGATTTTGATGTTATATTGGGAATGGATTGGTTGTCGCCTTATTATGACATTTTGGACTGTCATGCCAACACAGTTACTTTAGCTTTGCCGGGGTATCCTCGATTAGAATAGAAAGTGACTCCTGGTCATTCTCCCAGCAGAGTGATTTCTTATGCCAAGGCTCTTCGCATGGTCGAGAAAGGATGTTTGGCTTATTTGGCTCATATTCGTGACTTTGATGCTGAGGTTTCTTCTATAGATTCAGTTCCTATTGTTCGCGAGTTTCCCGAGGTATTTCTTGCAGACCTGCCGGGGATGCCACCCGACAGGGATATTGGCTTTTGCATTGACGTGGCTCCGGGCACTCAGCCCATTTCCATTCCTACATACATGATGTCCCCACCAGAATTGAAAGAACAGTTGCAAGACTTTCTGGATAAGGGTTTTATCAGACCTAGTGTCTCGCCTTGGGGTGCATCGGTGTTGTTCGTGAAGAAGAAAGACGGGTCAATGAGGATGCGCATAGATTACCGACAGTTGAATAAAGTTACTATCAAGAATAAATATCCATTGCCGAGAATTGATGATTTATTTGATCAGCTTCAGGGTTCCAGGGTGTTTTCGAAAATTTATTTGAGATCGGGCTATCATCAGTTGAAGATTAGGGCGTCTGATATTCCTAAGACAGCCTTTCGGATGAGGTATGGGCATTATGAATTTCTGGTGATGTCTTTTGGGTTGACTAATGCACCAACAACATTTATGGACTTGATGAATCGCGTTTCAAGCCTCATCTAGACTCTTTCGTAATCGTGTTCATTGATGATATTCTGATATACTCCCGCAGTCGGGAAGAGCATGAGCAACACCTCCGTATAGTGCTCCAGACTTTGAGGGATAATCAGTTATATGCAAAGTTTTCAAAATGTGAGTTTTGGATGGATTCAATAGCCTTCTTGGGACATATCGTATCGGGCAATGGTATTTAGGTAGATCCTAAGAAAATAGAGGCAGTCAAGAACTGGCCTAGACCCGCTAAAACCACGAAAATCAGAAGCTTCTTAGGTTTGGCGGGTTACTACCGTCGTTTTGTGGAGGGGTTTTCATCTATATCAGCCCTAATGACCAAGTTGACTCAGAAAGGTGTCCCATTTAAATGGTCCGACGAGTGTGACGCGATCTTTCAAAAGCTCAAGACAGCCTTGACTTCAGCACCGGTGTTGGTGTTACCATTAGGTTCAGGTTCTTTCACGGTGTATTGTGATGCTTCCCATGTTGGACTTGGAGCAGTATTGATGCAGGACATCATTGTGATTGCATATGCATCTCGGAAATTGAGTCATGAGAAGAATTATCCTTTCCATGACTTAGAGTTGGCAGCCATTGTTCACGCATTGAAAATTTGGAGGCACTATCTCTATGGTGTGTCGTGTGAGGTTTTCACAGATCATCATAGTCTCCAGTACTTGTTCAAGCAAAAGGATCTTAATTTGAGGCAGCGGAGATGGATAGAGTTATTGAAAGATTATGATGTCACTATATTATATCATCCAGGGAAGGCCAACGTGGTGGCCGACGCATTGAGTAGAAAGGTAAAGAGTATGGGCAGCTTTGCATTTATTCCAGTCGGTGAGAGACCGTTGGATTTATACATTCAGACATTGGCTAATCAGTTCGTGAGGTTGGATATTTCTCCTAGTAGTGTTCTAGCTTGGACAATTGCTCGGTCTTCTTTATTCGAGCGTATCAGATATCGGCAGGATGATGACCCGTATTTGATGGTCCTTAGGGACACAGTTCGACACGGTGGTGCCAAGCAGGTTACAGTTGGAGATGACGATGTTTTGAGGATTCAGGGTCGTATATGTGTGCCTAATGTTTATGGCCTTCGTGAGTTGATCCTTGAGGTGGCTCACAGTTGTAAGTATTCTATTCACCCAGGTGAAGCCAAAATGTACCAGGACATGAGGCAACATTATTGGTGGAGAAGGATGAAAAAGGACATTGTTGCTTATGTGGCTCGTTGCTTAAATTTTCAACAGGTAAAATACGAGCATCAGAGACCCGGTGGTTTGTTTCAGCAGATAGAGATTCCTGAGTGGAAGTGGGAGCGTATCACTATGAACTTCGTTGTTGGACTCCCACGGACTCAGAGGAAATTCGACGCAGTTTGCGTTATTGTGGATAGGCTGAGTAAATCAACACATTTCATTCCAGTGGAAAGTACTTATACTTCGGAGCGGTTGGCAGAGATATATATTCGAGAGATTGTTTGCCTTCACGATGTGCCCGTGTCTATCATTTCTGATCGAGGTACGCAGTTTACTTCGCACTTTTGGAGGGCAGTTGAGCGTGAGTTGGGTACCCGAGTTGAGTTGAGCACATCATTTCATCCTCAGACGGACAGGCAGTCCGAGCGTACTATTCAAATTTTAGAGGATATGATATGCGCTTGTGTTATCGACTTTTGAGGTTCTTGGGATCAATTCTTGCCGTTAGCGGAGTTTTCCTACAATAATTGCTATCAGTCTAGCATTCAGATGGCTCCCTATGAGGCATTATATGGTAGACTGTGCAGATCGCCAGTTGGATGGTTTGAGCCGGGAGAGGCCCGTTATTGGGTACACACTTAGTTCAAGAGGCCTTAGATAAGGTCAAGATTATACAGGATCGACTTCGTGCGACTCTGTCCAGGAAAAAGAGTTATGTCGACCGTAAGGTTCGTGATGTAGCATTCATGGTGGGGGAGAGAGTATTACTTCGGGTATCACCCATGAAGGGTGTTATGAGATTTGGGAAGGAGGGCAAGTTGAGCCCTAAGTATATCAGGCCATTTGAGATTCTTGATAAAGTGGGGGAGGTAACTTATAGACTTGCCTTGCCTCCAGGGTTATCCTCAGTTAATCCGGTATTCCACGTGTCTATGCTCCGGAAATATCATGGTGACCCATCCCACGTGTTAGATTTCAGCTCTGTCCAATTAGACAAAGATTTGATTAATGAGGAGGACCCGGTAGCCATTTTAGACCGGCAGGTTCGTCAGTTGAGGTCAAAGAGTTATCCTTCAGTTCGAGTGCAGTGGAAATGTCATCCCGTTGCGGCAACTACTTGGGAGTTCGATTCGGACATGCAGAGTAAATACCCATACTTGTTTGCCAATTCAGGTAATCTTCTATGTCTGTTCGAGGAAAAACGTTTGTTTTAGAGGTGGAGATTGTGATGACCCTGTTTAACCAAAGAATTAGATCCTTTGACCAAAGCTATTTTTAGGATGAACGCGGGTTTCTGATAACCAAGATAATAATGATAATTGTGAATATGTGCTACTATTTGTGGGGGCTACGTACGCACGAGGTGACGGGAGTCCGTGCGTAGCTACTATTATGCTTGTGTCTGGGTAATCTAGGACCCACTAGCATGCTTTACTTGTTGTACTTGTAATTTTGCTGATAAAATTAGACTGTTTAATATCGAATTATTAAATGAATACCTAAGAAGGTTAAAGTTTATTTTCTTAATTATCTAGAAAGGGAATTGATTTTCCTTGGATAATTGTTTTCCTGATAAAGTATGAATTTACTGTGTGAATGTGTGTATCTATGAGTACCTGAGTCGCAGGTTGATTCGCGAGCAGGGTAACTCTATTATTTATATATGACCGCGTAGCATGATCGATTCGCGAGCGGGGTAATAGATGCATCTATGGTTCGAGCCGTTCGACCCTTTGGCAGTGCACAATTTACATTTATCGTTGGTTCGAGCCGTTCAATCTTCGACATTATTTGCGCATGATATTTGCTTCATACTTTCTGTGATTTTTAAGTGTTTACTGGCCTCGAATTATAAATTGTCAAGTGAAATGACGAAGACTTAAAAATTGTCAATGTGGAAGAAGTTGTTATTTCCTATCACTATTTGTTAATTACCTATGATATCCATGATTAGTGTAATCCTTGATTATATTAAATTGACCTCTAGCAAGTGACAAATTTGACAGCTCGTCACTACCTCTTCGAGGTTAGGCGGGATACTTAGTGAGTACGCGTTATTTTCGTATGCATACTACACTTGTTGTGCATTTTTATTGCACATGTACATGTATATCTAGTGGCCCCGCTTAACGCAGTGATGTGGATGATCTGGAGACTTAGGAGGGCTGCTTCCTTCGAGGCGACCCGCATCTAATAGAGTCTTCCTTGGATGTATTGTACTTTATTTGCTGTTCCATTTGTATTCGGGACGGTTATTGTATTACATTTGGTTTTTATTAGAAATTGCTCATGCACTTGTGATACTGGGTTCTGGGAGGATTTTGACATGTAATTGTTAATTGAAGTGTTAAAACCTTGTTATTTACTCCGTAAATGTTTATTGATTTTCATATAATGAAATGAACAGTAACGATTTCAAAAATACTAAAACAGGAATTTCAGCTATCTAATGAGTGTTGGCTTGCCCGACAATGGAGTCCGGCACCATCACGACCTTAATGGATTTTGGGTCGTGACAACCACTCTCTAGCAACCACTCCAAGAATTCTGCTTCATGGTCCCAAAGTTTATCTCTACGTTTAAAGGATACTCCAATCACATTCAACACATTAGCAACTATAGCAAAGATTAACTTCCTTATGTTTTTTAGCAACCGCTACACGCGTCAACTGTAATTGATGAGCAAAACAATGATTGCAATGTGTCGTAGGAGTTTCTTACAAAATTAAAGCTTTAAGACCATCATTTTTCCTTGCATATTACTAGCTCCATCATAGCCTTGTCCACGTATTTTGGATGGACTTAATGAGTATTTCATAAGCAAAGAAAGTATTGCTTCCTTCAACGACTTTGCAGAGGTATCACCAACACGAACAAGACCAATAAATGGCTTGTTCACTTGGCCTTTTTTGTCAACATACCGCAAAGCAAGGGCCATTTGTTCATGGTGTGAAATATCATTGGACTCATCAACTAATATCCCAAAATAATCCCCATCTAAATAATTGATTATAGCTTTCACGGTTTCTTGTGCACAAGCACCCACAATGTCCTTCTGAATTTTTGGCGAAGTCAGCATATCATTTTTTGGAGCATGTTTCAATATGACTCTATCCACTTGAGGGAGCCTCTTTGAAAGCCATTCCAAAAACCGTATGAAAAGGCCTTTGTTTTTTTAGAATTACTTTAATCATGACCTCAAAAATACAATCCAAAGTACAAGAGGAACCTTGCAATATCGATTGATGCATTTAAACGAATTCGGTGCTCATTTCTTTATTTCTCATATTTCTTATCAAAAGAAACTTGAATTGATTGAGATTGATTTGATAAGTCTAACATCTTGTTGAAACACTTGTGGTGGAGGCTATTTACTTGACCAACATGTAAAGGAAATCTTTCTGAAGCTTTATTCCAAGCCTTAAAGCCCGTTTTTTGTGAAAGAATCACTCGTGCTTCCATGAACATAATTATTTTTGAATAAATAACAACATAAACAAAATGCAGCATCTTTCTTCACGCTATACTCCAACCATCTAGAATATGAACCTTTAAACCAACCCTAACTAAATTGACGCATTTTATTACCGAATAAAGTTTTAGGAAACTTATGATCAACCGATTGGCAAGGTTGATGAGTGGTGATTTTACCACTCATTTTAGCCTTTTCTCATTAGATTTTGTATTGTTAAATGATAACTTGAGGTCGTTTTTAGTGTGTAATTGCTCTATTTGCAGGAAAATGATGCCATGAAGTGGTTAAGGTCAAATTGGAGTGAAATTGAGCAAAA